>VBRH01000723.1:0-27905 GCA_014578085.1 Cardamine resedifolia | reverse complement strand
ACCATAATCACAAAATGACAAAAGACATGAAGACGCTGCACGTCAGGTGGTGGCCGTGATGAAGTTGCAGACGTCGAAGGTTGAAGAAGATGACGTGCAGCGTCTTCATGTCTTTTGTCATTTTGTGATTATGGTTTGATATAGTTTTAGTTGAAAGTATTATTTTACTATTTTGGTTAGGTTGCCTTTGGGAAATCTAGGGTTATTCATCCCAGGGAATTCTAAAAAATTGCAGAATTTTATCGTGAAAATTTATGTGCGTGATCCAGGTGAGTGCAGAACCATAGACTTAAATGAATAATTTTGATAATTAATGTGATTTCATGATTATAGGTCGTTTACGATCTCTGGTGGTCTAGATCGAGTGGTTCATGAGATGTTTGATTTATTCGGTATTTTCATGATAATTTGTATTAATTATCTTAATTATTTGTATGAGTAGCCTGTAGATGGGAGGATTGCCTCACTAAGTATTTATTGAAATACTTATGCATCTCCTTTTTATTTGATGCAGGAAAAAAAAATGTGACCGTGGGATCAAGGCGAGGAAGGGGGATGATCTAGACTTGTCGTTTTATTGGTGATTTTATTTAGTAATTTATGATTTATGGTTTATTCAGATTTAATTTTAAACCGGAAATTAATTGTTAAATTAATTATTGTGGAGGTTTAATTATTGTGCTGGAATTTTCTATGAGTTGTTAATTATTATTATTTATGGGATTTTAATAATTTGCAAAGAAAAAAAAACGGGTGCGGTTGTTTCAACAAGTAAGAGAGCCAATGGAGAAAGGATAGATCGAAGAGAGTCTCAACCCATGTGCGGTACTAGTTCTCTTAGTTCCAAAGAAGGACGGTAGATGGAAGATGTTTGTAGACTGCCATACCATCACATACCGACATCTGATTCCAAGGCTAGATGACATGTTGGACCGGCTAAGTGATGCCCTCATTTTCTCAAAAGTTGACTAAAGGAGTGGATACCACTAGGTAAAAATGAGAGAAGGTGACTAATGGAAGACTGCTTTCAAGACTAAGCAAGATCTCTACGAGTGGCTAGTCATGCCATTTGGACTGACAAACGCTCACAACACCTTCATGCTTCTAATGAACCAGGTTATAAGGTCTTTCATTGGTAAATTTGTTGTTGTCTACTCTGATGACATACTTATTTATAGTAAATGATATTCTGATTTTATTAAGCATTTAGAGTTAATTTTGAATACACTTATGAGGGAAGATCTTTATGCCAACCTAAAGAAGTGTACATTTTGTACTGACAAGCGTGTTCTTAGGCTTTGTAGTAAGTAAAAGGGGTTGGAAGTGGTTGAGGAGAAAATCTAAGCAATTCGTGAGTGGCCAACGCCAACATCTATTGGTCATGTCAGAAGTTTTCATGGACTAGCAAGTTTATACCAAAGGTTTGTCAAGGATTTTATTACTGTAGCAGCCCCAATTACTGTTGTGATCAAGAAGAACGTGCCATTCTCATGGGGAGAAACTCAAGAACAGTCTTTTAACACGTTGAAGGAGAAACTCACGCAAGCACCGGTATTCGCCCTTCCAGATTTTGAAGTTACGGTTCGAAGTATAGTGTAATGCATCAGAGCTGGGATTGGAGTTGTATTACATCAAAGGAAGAGACTTGTAGCATTCTTTAGTGATAAGTTGAGTGGAGCCACACTGAATTAGCCAACATATGACAACGAGTGGTATGCCATAGTCCGAGCTCTAGAAACATGGCATCATTACTTGTTATCCAAGGAATTCATCATCCACACCGATCATGAAACTTTTAAGCATCTCAAGGGCCAGACTTCACTTAAGAGAAGACACGCCAAGTGTCTGGAGTTCATAGAGTCATTCCCGTATGTGATCAAGTACAAGAAAGGTAAGGAGAATGTCGTAGTGAATGTTATCTACAAGACAAGTTTCTTTTTAAAGAAAAGCGAGGTGCATACGCGAAGGTTATATGCGCGAGTTGATACTTAGTGAGGCACATGGTGGAGGTCTGATAGGTCACTTTGGAGTAGATAATACCCTTGTTGTAGTCATGGAGCATTTATTTTATCCTCATCTCAAGAAGGACGTCGACTGGTTTTGTTCCCGTTGCATTGTGTGCCACAAAGCCAAATCCAGGTTACATCTTCATGGTATCTACTTACCTTTACCTATTCATAATGCCCCTTTGGTAAATATATCCATGGATTTTGTCTTAGGTTTGCCAAAGATTAGACATAAGGATTCGATCTTTGTTGTTGTGGACCAATTCTTTAAGATGGCTCACTTCATCCAGTGTGATAAGATCAATGATGCCACCCAAATAACGGATTTGTTCTTCAACAAA
The DNA here is from genome assembly GCA_014578085.1 of Cardamine resedifolia. Classification (NCBI taxonomy): domain Eukaryota; kingdom Viridiplantae; phylum Streptophyta; class Magnoliopsida; order Brassicales; family Brassicaceae; genus Cardamine; species Cardamine resedifolia. The sequence goes on along the minus strand of VBRH01000723.1, from coordinate 25,558 downwards.
GTGGTGCACCTTCATGAGATACCAAGGACCATAGTCTCTAATCGTGATACCAATTTTCTATGGAGAAAGTTAGGTACCAAACTTTTGTTTTCTACGACTTGTCATCCCCAAACAGATGGACAGCCCGAAGTGGTAAACCGAACTCTCTCAACTTTACTTAGAGCTACTATTCGTAAAATATGAAGAATTGGCTTGATTTTATCCTTTTCATTGAGCTTGCATATAACATGGTTGTTCACTCGGCAACAAAACTATCTCCTTTTGAGATAGTCCATGGAATTAACCATTTGTATCCGGTGGATTTAGTTCCTTTGCCACTGATATAACAGTTAATCAAGATGGTTTGAGGTGTGGAGAAATCATCCAGAAGCTGCACATCAAACCTAAAGATAATTTGGAGAAGAAATTTGGAGATAACAAGCGCAAGACTGATCAAAGGAGGAATGAAATGTTGTCTGAACCAAAAGATTGGGTCTGGTTACATATGAGGCTGGAGAGGTTCCCAAGGTAAAGATCTTCCAAGCTAGCACCAAGAGGCGATGTGATGTATGATCAAACAAGTTAATCCCGTATGGATGGATTCGAGAGGTGGAGTCTAGGCAATTGGCCAATGGGCACACCTTGCTTAAACGAAGAGAGGAGATGGGTATGAACTCGCAGGTGTAAGTTCTTACACTCGGGAATTCAGAAACTTGGAGGAAAACCTGAGACAAGTGATCTAAGAACGAGAGAAACCACACACAATTCTTAAACAGTCTAGAGAGAAGTGTAACTTGAAGAGAAATTAAGAAAAAGTTCTTATTGCTTGTAAAATCGTGTCGAACAAAAAGAGAAGCGGCTCGCTTATATACTGCCTACAAACCCTAGACCTAAACGGTCACAAGAAATCAGAAAATGAAGTAATAGGTTTTAGAATAAGCGTGATAAGGCTGATGACAAAAAAAAGAAAAGAAAAACAACATTAAAAGAGATCGCGTAAGGTAGAAAAAGGAAAACTTCTAGGCGTTTGAATTCTTGATGAGAGACCCTTGTTTTGAGAGCAAGTCTTTGACGATAGTGAACCCTGTGGTGCAAGAAGAGTCTCTCCAAGCTTCAGCTTATGTCGGCATAATCACAAATAAGGAAATATCCTTATTTGGCTCGAGGAACGTCCAAGGCGCAGCACGGGTGTCTTTGGTTGAAGTAGCTGGATTCTCAATCCAAGTTTCATTGTTCTGAGTTTCCAGGGCATGTAAGGACTCACCAATACCTGGTTCTGGATCCCCAATGTCCCGGTCTGTTTTTAAACTCTCATTGTTAGCAACTAAGTCCCCTTTGAGCTGGTAGCGTGTGGATGAAGCAATGAACGTGTGAGTGTATTTCCTCGGATCTTCAAGGATGTTGTGGGTCTGGTGAGCATGGGTTATGTCAATAACAGTCTCCCCTTCGTTACCAACATAATCTCCAATAACAGTTGTCTCCCCTTCGTTCTTGGTGATGGTTCCTAAACCAAACCCATCTCTTAAGGTTTCTTCGAGGTTCAGTAGACTTACTAGCTTGTTCACGCCTTTATTGAAAGCTTCTCTGGTGCTCTTTGTTCTTTATCGTGTCATGGGAGCTTCCCTTAAGGTTGGTATGTTGATCTCTCCTGCTGGTTCCTCCTCGGCTTTGATAGGGATAGGATCGATGTCCTCATCACGATGGGCCATTCAAAATACTCGAGAAGATCATTGACAATGCTTACCGTCTAGAGCTGCCAGGTCAGTTTAAAATGTCTCATACATGTAATGTTGCTGATTTGTCTTCTTATGATGTAGCAGGAACAGTTATGAGATAAAAACCTTTTCAAGTGGGAAGGAATGATGCGGACATCGACTCTTACACCCAAGAAAATTACTCACACTCTGTACTAGAGGTTATAGAAGGTCTTATGATACGCTCTAAGTCCAAATAACTCCGGAGAAGGTTCAACTTAACTATACAATACATTGTGAGTTCTCTAGAGATGGGAGAAGCCAATTGGTCTAACCCAACCATATGCAAAGAAGAGCTTGCTGAAGTTTTCACTCAACTAAGCCTAGATCAAGCCCCATGTATGGACTCTACATTGGTAGGTGAAACGATCTTTACAAGTGAAGAAGACGCATTAAAGCTTCAAGAGGTGCACTAGTCTAGTTTCAGCTCCAATGAAGAACAAGAGAGTCAAGGATGAGCTTCAAGCATCAAAGAAGTGAGAGAGCTTCCACAAAGTCATCAGTTCATACAAGAGAAGCCCCAAGAAGGTTTATACATCAAAGAACCAATGCATCAACGAGAAGCACAAGAAAGGGTTCAAAACATTTATAATCACTCTCAAACGTGTCCAGATAAGTTGTATTCAATATTTAACACCCTTTCAAGTTGTAGCAGCGCTGACAACACCTAAGGACTTCATTAAAATGAGAGAAAGAAGCTCGCACCAAGTAGTTTCCTTATTTAGTTTAAATTGTGTAAAAAGCTAGTTTTTGCTTCATTTCTTTGTTTTGGGTTTTGTTTATTTTGTTATTGCATTTTGTTTCTTTTATTTGGCTCTAGGGCTAGCTGATGGACTATTATAAATTCCCCCTGCAGCTGTGTGTTTTTGGTTACACCTCTTATCAATAAAACAACCAAATTTTCTTCATCTCTTTCTCCTCGATTGTTCTTGAGAGATTAGGGTTTCATGTTTTTCTTGTTGAGTGATTCATCAAGGCTCAGTGCTCTTGTGGTATCAGAGACTAATCATAGCTCTGAGGTGAACCTCATCCCGCCATCACTTCACCCTCAATTGATCCTACACGAGAGAAGCGCTCGCTATCGTGTCAGATCCTCAGCTTCGACCATCTCCTCTTCATCAAGTGAGAAGCGACCACCAACTTGTGAAGCCACCACCTCTACCTTGCATCAATCCGGGAAGCTTACCTCTGCCTTGCATTATTGGGGACCTAAAATTCAACTGTTGCCTATGTGATTTGGGGGCTAATATGAGTCTAATGCCACTATCTATCTCACAACGCCTTAGGCTGTTTGACTTTAAGTCATGCATGATCCCTTTGGTATTAGCGGATTGATCTATTCGATATCCAGTTGACCTACTTGGGAAAATTCCTGTGAAGATTGGTGAATGTTGGATCTTTACTGATTTTCTAATGTTGGAACTTGAAGAAGAGCTACAAGATCCCATCATTCTCGCTAGACCATTCTAAGCAATCACATGAGCGATAATTAATGTTCAAAATGGCAAGTTTGACCTTCATCTCAGTGATTTAGTAATGAATTTTAATGTTGAGAATATGATGAAGAAGCCTACTATTGATGACCAGACGTTCTGGGTTGATACCAATGATGAGATCACGAATGAAAAATGAAATATGTGCATTTGGAGGACCCCTTCGAGGTTGCATTTGTACAAGGATAGGATGAGATATGAAATTGTAGGATGAAAATAAATTAGTTTGCACATATTATGGATTCTACTAAGATCATAAAGAAAATTTCTTTCGCCAACATCAAGAAGACACAGGAGAAAGGTCCACTTTTCTCCATTGAATCTAGACAGATGCAGAGATCGATCGATCAACCCTTAAGATCGATCAATCCTAGTTATTCAAACTCAATTCCGGAAATAAAAATATCATCGCGGATCGATCAATTCCTTCCTAGATCGATCGATCCCCCGGACAGAGTAATGTTTCTGAAAACACCTTGTATGTAACGGATCGATTAATCGCAAAACAGATCACTCAATCTCAGAGACCTGAAACCAATTTCGAATGACAACAACTCCCATGTGTCTCGAGATAATCCTTTAGGTACTGATATGAGCGAGATGAAAGCTCCAAAGTACATTGTGCAAGGACAGAGAGCAAGCAGTGATCGTAAGAAGTTCAATACTGCAAAGGATCCGCGCTTGAAGTTCACAGCAAGCGGACATTGTCTCGAACCACCTCCACCACAACTTTATCCAAACAAGGAAGTTTTCAATCCTTCTATGGATTCTCATCATGCTTAGGCGTAATTACAATCAAGTTCGTGACATTAAACAAGCGCTTATAGGAGGCAACCCACATGTTTTTCTTTATCTTTCTTTTTATTTATTTTTATTTTGATGGTTTGTCTTTTTATTAGATATTATTTCACAACAGAACGCAATGAACTAAGTTTACGGGAAAGGTGATTCCTTAAGGTAAGAAAACACGTCGTGTTTTCTTTTGTTGTTTTATCAAGTCAAAACTTATGCGAGTATTTATGTTGTTCTTGGATTCCATTTTTAGTGTTGACTAACTTCCTAATAGACTTATAACATTGATGGTTCTCAGTATAGGACGACTGGAAACACCATCAGTGGATCGACTTAACCCGAAGTTCCATATCTTTTGGAAATCTTAATGATCTAACGTTGACTCTATCTCCCATAACCTTTAACACTGACTTAACTTCTCACCTAGGGGCTTGATATCGCACATTGGATCGTAACATTCAGGGTTCAATTCCACTTTTCTACCATCATTTCTAGAACTTTGAATGACCAGACTCATCTTTAGCTTGGTACCACACCTTTACCCTATCCATTCTTTCAAACCACATGTGTCTGTTACATCATTATCACGTGTATTCATATGTAAAAACTACGGAGTATTCGGATCGATACAGATCTTTGTTCTAAGGATCTCTAGTAACAGTCAACGCTCTTTTACTTAGTTGATACACGTTTTGAGTTTGTCTTGGTGTAGAAATGTTGACTAGACCAGTTCCAGCTTCCCCTTCTAAGAAAAAAATTGAAAAAAAAGGAAAAGAATTGTTGCAGAGATCGACCGATCCATAGACCGGATCGACCAATCCCTGAAATGAAAAAAACGAGAAGGGAAAGAAGACAAAGAATGAACCAGAATAAAATATGTTTAGAGTATAATATATAATCTTATGAACCATTACAACTTGGTTAGGATATTTACATAGCTTTACAAATATTATGAGGTTCGTGAGGTTGTCACATTTGTTCCTAGTCTCATTTTGATTTTTCACAATGATTTGCATCCACCTTCATCAGCAGAGCCTAAACAGTTTAACCACCGTCAAATAGCCTTCCATTCCTAGCACATTATTGCGATTGATATTCCCTTTGTGATACTACACTTAGATAATCAATGAATGTTAAAGGGTCAATAATGAAGATTTCAGATATTCCTTAAGATCTCGGGAGCCAGAGTATGGTAAAATTCGCTATGCTTATGGTAAATTACGTGTAGTACTAACTGGTTGTTTAATTTGTTTTAAGTTCTTATTTGATTTCCTTATTTTGTCTTTCTTGGGGACAAACAAAGGTTCAAGTTTGGGGGAATTGATGTGTCATGGTTGTAAGGGTTTTTAACATTTGATTCCATATGTTTAATGAGTCTTTTATTGAGTTAAATTGTTTATTTAGAGTCGTTTAGTCCTCTATCGAGTCTTTACAGGTTTTAGGTTGCTTTGGAGGAAATTATGGTGTTTTATGATGAAAATGCAGATTTGGAGATGAAGAGTAATGCAGAAGCTTCAGAATTTTGACATTCGTTTGAGGTTTTCCTAATGTTGGATTGGGATGATATTTGGACACAAGATATCCTTTTAAGTAAGCTTTCATTTGGCATTGGTATCAAGGCATTCTGAAGACACATCAATATGGCGCGCAAACTAAGCAGATGCATAAATTTTGTTCGAGAAGTTTAGATCGATCGACCCTGGCAAAGGATCGATCAATCATCTGCCACATGTTTTCCTTTTTCAATTTAGATTAGGTTTTTAGCTTTCTTTTTATATAAATAGGGTTGCTCGACCCAAGAGCAGTTCTAACCTTGTCTTTTTATAGTTTTTCTCTTTATTTTCGTAGCTTTGGGAGAAGAAAAATCTCTTACTCTTGTAGAAGTGTTTTCCAAACCCCGTTATAGTTATTTTGATATTTATGCTATCAGTGAATTCGTGTTTAATGATTTCATCTATGTCTGGTAATCCACTAGTTGGGTTTAGGGTTTGTTCAAAAGAATTCAATGATTGAGTAGGTTTAAGTTATTAGAATAGGGATTTATCTTTATAGTTCTTCATCTTTGTGTTCTCAATGCTTATATTAGGTTGAAGAATCTAGTATATGATCACTAGGTTTAATCTATGTGTCGAAAGCGAATGTTAGGTTACCGGAATCAACAATAGATGAGAATAGACGGGTATAGCCAGCAGAAGTTGAAGTTATGTTGTCTTTGTGAACTTTATCAGGACTTGTTTAGATTGATGGCATGTTTATTTAGGAACCATATACTAGTACTACTAGAGAATCATGATTATTCATGTTTAGATAGTTAGTGATGCGGAAGTAGGCTAGCTTTATAATGGTGTTTCCAGTTCTAGAACAATTCTTTAACAAAACCCTAGTTTGTTAGATAGCTTAGTCGATCATTGATACATGTTTCCTTCCACCCAACGTATTTCTCCATAAGTTTAATCCGTTTTAATTTACGATTACTTTCTTTCTTCAATCGTGACTTCAAAACAACCATATTTTCGTTCTAGCTCTACTTGTTGCATCATAACTCGTAGTATGACATTTGTCTATTTGGGATTCGACCCTAACTTTTATTGCAATGCACAATTGTGCACTTGAAGTGATTGAGAATGTTAAAACCTGAAACATCAACAAAATCCTTTGGCACTACACAAAAGATGGTATTTTTAGTGTCAAATCTGGATATTGGCTATCCAACCACTTATCAAACAAAAATATCCCATTAATACACCCCTTGCAGGATGTCCTCAACGCAAGACAAAGCTCTGGAAAGCAACAATACCTCCTAAGCTCAAGAATTTTTTTTGGAAGGTATTATCGTCGGCATTAAGCAAATGTACGGAACTTAATAGAAGAGGAATTCTCATAGATGCTACTTGTCAGAGATGTTGTAGTGATGAGGAATCGATAAACCATTTATTATTTCAATGCCCCTACGCATCATTAATTTACACAATTACAAGCTACAGATTTTCTAAATCCATCTAACTGGAAGGAAATATTACGTCTCTGCTCTTTGTCTACGAAGTAACTCTAACAAAAGGAAACGAATATCTTTCTTTTTGGGTCAGCTGGCATATTTGAAAATCCAGAAATGATCTAATCTTCAACAAGCTTACTAGGGAACTAGGCTTGGTCATTCTTAAAGCACAAAAAGATGTCAACGAATGGATTGCAGCTACAACACATACGACCGCCCCTTGTAACACAACCGCACAAACTTCACCATCGCCAACCCCTCAATGCTGGACACTTCCATCTTCTGGTTTTGCCTAAACTAATTGTGATGGTAGTTATAACCACCAAAATGGACGCACATATGCTAAATGGATTATTTGGGACGATAGAGGCTTACATCAACTTGCGGGAAGCTCACAACTAAAACAAGCTTCATCACCTTTGGAAGCAGAAGGTATTGCCCTTCTTCACGCCTTACTAGTGTCATGGACTCAGAGGATACAGCCCCATCATCATGAAAAGTGATTGTAAAGTTTTGTATGATATCATTAAGAAAAGAATCATCTATGCTTCAATTGAGAACCTTGTCGCTAATATCTGGATCGAATCTAGGAAATACAAGTTTTCGATGACTCCTAGAGAATGTGATAGTGGTACAGACAAATTAGCGAAATTAGCAAAATGTCCAACTTGCAACTTCTAAAATGTTTTACTATCCTCCTAGTTGTCTAAGGAGAGCTCTAATTTAAAGAAGTAAACATTTCTTCTATATAAAATCAGACCTTTAAAAAGAAAAAGAAAAAGAAAAAAAGGATGAACTACTGAAGTTGCATTAATATAAATATAAGTTCGTCGTCGGATTCGTTTTACTCTCTAATCTACAGATTTTGCCACTCCAATTGACTTCTCACTATACAATCTAGGGTTTTTTTTTTCTTCGCTAGCCATCAATGGCGAGTGTGTACATACCCGTTCACAATTCGGAAGAAGAAGTTAGGGTTGTTCTTGATCAGCTCCCTCGTGACGCTTCTGATATTCTTGATATCCTTAAAGCCGAACAAGCTCCTCTCAATCTCTGGCTCATCATCGCGGTTCGTTCCTTTTCACCCAAATTTTCAATTTCTTTAGTTTTTTTTTCTCTCGATTTGGGTTAATCGAGTTTTCTTAAAGTTATGAACTTTTTCGTTAGTTTAATGGGTGATGGGTTTATTGAAACATTCAAAATCTGTTGCTTTTTGGGCAAATTAGGTTTTTTGTGTATTATCTGATTTTGGTTTAAATCTCTTGGTGAAGAGAGAGTACTTCAAGCAAGGCAAAATTGAGCAATTTCGTCAAATTTTAGAAGAAGGGTCAAGTTCTGGTACGATTCAATTTTTTTTATTGTTTAGATTATAGTCAGATTAACAACTTTTGGGAATTGGGAAAACTCATTTTTGTTGTTTCTTTTTTTTTTTGGCTAGACATTGATGAGTACTATGCTGATGTTAAGTACGAGAGAATAGCAATCTTGAATGCTCTAGGTGCGTATTACTGTTACCTGGGTAAAACCGAGACAAAAAGTAGAGAAAAAGAGGAGCATTTTATCTTGGCAACACAATATTATAACAAAGCATCGAGAATCGATATGCATGAACCTTCTACTTGGGTTGGGAAAGGTAATCATTACCAGATTCTTGTTCGTTTTCATAATGGTTGTTATGTTTTTTTGTAATGATTGATACTTGTTTTGACATTCATATTGTTTAGAAGGAAAACATTATAACAAGTCTTTCTTTTCCATTCTCCCTTTACAATGTTTTTACTGAGAATTTGTAGGTGGTGGTGCTCTATGTTTACTAAGATACAAAATCCTGAAATGTAATTGTCTGCTTACAGGTCAGCTCTTACTAGCTAAGGGTGAAATAGATAATGCACTTCAGGCGTTTACGATTGTGTTAGAAAATGCCCCTGATAATGTTCCTGCTCTTCTGGGTCAGGTATAATGAATAATGAACTTCATTTTCTGCCACTTGGCTAAACATTTGTGGGTAGTTGGATTCTATATACAGCATCTTCGCAAATATTGGCCCAAGGACAGACATAAAATTTTCTTAGTTTCTTACGGCACAATTATGGTTGCCAAGTTTCCTGGAGCATAATTGTGATTGGTTGAGAAAGTTTTGGGTTAAAATTCTGGAGATTAAAACTTTGGGTACAGTTATGTTCTTTTTGGAAATTTACAGTTTCTTAGGTTCTTGAAGCACAATTAAGTACGTCTAGGAAACAAATATTGGGTTAGCTGGTATATCAGATTTCTGGGTAGTAAGAATTTGATTTGGACGCTTGGTCTCTTACCAACGTAGGCCTGACACAGTATTAGCCTATGCTTTTCTTTTCTGCAAATTAATAGCTACTCTATTACATATGCAGGCTTCTGTAGAATTTAATCGTGGGCGTTTTTCTGAGTCATTACAACTGTACAAGGTATGCTTTTCCTTATAACCTACTACATTTCTATGTACCATCTTTATTTGGGCTGTAAATTTTTTGTCTTTGATTATTTGGTTATACGGTCTAGTGTATCTATGGAAAAAATTGATATTTTTTTCATTTGTCTATGTGTTATCATTGAATGTCTTATAAGAGGGCCTTGCAAGTATATCCTGGGTGTCCTGCAGCTGTGAGACTGGGAATTGGTCTTTGTCGTTATAAGTTGGGGCAACCAGATAAAGCACGGCAAGCGTTTGATCGTGTTTTGCAGGCAAGTATATCTGGGATGTTTTGTTTCATCTTTCGTATAATACAGCCTATTGAATGCTTCAATAAATAGTGCTATTTACCATATTCTATATCTGCAGCTAGATCCTGATAATGTTGAGGCTCTTGTGGCACTTGGGATCATGGATTTGCAAGCAAATGATTGTAAGTATAACTGATAATACTTGTATGCTGAAGAGATTATATTAACTAATCTTCTTTTTGGCCTTCGGTAATGATATTTCATATGTATAGCTGTAGGAATGAGGAAAGGAATGGAGAGAATGCAGCAAGCGTTTGAGATTTATCCTTATTGCGCAGCAGCACTGAATTATTTGGCCAATCACTTCTTTTTCACTGGCCAGCACTTTCTTGTTGAGCAGCTGACTGAAACAGCATTAGCCGTCTCAACTCATGGGCCAACAAAGTCACATTCTTTTTACAATTTAGCACGGTCATATCATAGCAAGGTTCGACATATTTGTTATCCTCACGTATATTCCATACTTACCTAGTCTTGAAAATAAGTTTGGAGAGGAAATTTGTTGTCTACCCTAGCATTCATTAGGGTGATAAAACTGTGAAATTGCCAGTGTTAAGGAAGCGGTGAAAAAAAATTGAGAAAAGTCTGCTTAAAGATTTAATTGAGTAGAGATATATGTGATGCGTTTCTTTCTGCTAGGGGCAGCTATAGAAGAATGCATCTTTTTTGTTTCTGATGTCTGATGATGGTCTTGTTCTAGGGGGACTATGAAAAGGCTGGGATGTACTATATGGCAGCCATCAAAGAAACTAATAATAAGCCACAAGAATTTGTATTTCCCTACTTTGGTAACTTTTCTCCACTGTCCTACAGAATTCTCCTCAATTCTTCGTATGTCACCCATCTGAGTCATTAGCAATGAAGATATTTGTTATGTCTTCTCGTTTAACCTGTACATAATTCAATGATGAAAAAAACGAAAAAAAAAACTGAACATAATCCAATATGAGACCGTCAGTAATTAGTTTCATTCTGTATAAGGATATGAATAAATTTTGTATAACAACATGTCGTACTTCAGTTTCCAGTTTAGCTCAGTTTGGATTGATGGTGTTATACCTGCAGAATTATCCTGTATGGTCATTTTATTTGGTTTTTGTTGATGTTGCAGGTTTGGGTCAAGTACAATTAAAGTTGGGAGAGCTTAAAGGATCAGTTTTCAACTTTGAGAAAGTATTAGAAGTCTATCCTGACAACTGCGAGACTCTGAAGGTTAAACTACTGCAGGCTTTTTCTCTATTGATCTTTCATTATATATTTTATCTTTTGAAGTTTTGAAATGCTTCATGTGCATGTTTCTTTTCCTTCTTCAGGCTCTTGGTCACATATACACTCAGCTTGGAAAAAGTGATAAGGCCCTTGAGTACATGCGGAAGGCCACAAAACTTGATCCACGTGACGCCCAGGTTTGTTTGGTTTACATTACTCTTAAGCCTGATACTTGCATGACTTCTTTGTTAGTAATCGTTGTCTCTGTTACCTTACTGTGGATCTCCTTCGAGTGACTCTTCCTTTTTTGTTGCCTAAATTGTATCCTGAGCACACTTAGTCTGTGTAAGGAAGAAAGAACATAGTAGCAAAACTTAGTTCTGCCATGCATCTTGAGAGCAGCTTTTGGGTTATTTTATTCACAACTCTCAAAGTACTTTTGAAGATTTAAAAGGATATGAACCCTTATCTAGTTCAATTACTTTTTCGTAGATTTATAGTCTTGTCGTTTTTTTACATACTACATTGGTTTTGTAGGCCTTTGTTGGGCTTGGTGAGCTGCTGATATCATCCGACACAGGGGCTGCACTTGATGCCTTCAAAATGGTTAGTCGTATTTAAAGTGTGATTTTGATAATTGTATGCATGATAGCATATTGTGCATTATCAATGAAAGACAGCACTATTCTAAGAACCAAAAACGAAAACTCCCAGGCACGGACGCTCATGAAAAAGGGAGGACAAGAAGTGCCTATAGAAGTCCTGAATGACATTGGTGCTTTACATTTTGAGAGAGAGGAATTTGAGGTTTGTAATTATTTGAGTGTTTGGTTGTTTTGAATTTTTGCTATGGGCTTCAATACTCTTCTCCCTTTCAGTCTGCGCTTGAAAATTTTAAGGAGGCTCTGGGTGATGGAATATGGATTAGCTTCCTGGATGAAAAAGAAAGTTTAGAACAGACGGGTGTAACTGTTCTAGGGTACAAGGATACTGGCATTTTCCATAGGCTGATTGAAAGTGGTCACTCTGTTGATGTACCTTGGAATAAAGTCACAACTTTGTTTAACCTGGCTAGAATACTTGAGCAATTACACAAAACAGAAGCAGCGACCTTTCTGTATCGACTGATACTTTTCAAGGTATATTTACTCCCTACTTTCTTTGATATTATTTGCTATTCCATTTTTATGATTAGTTTTTCTAGAGGTAGACATGGGTAGAGAAGTAGGAAATTTTTTGAGTTGTTGTTTTTATGATGTCTCGTATCTGATAGATGATTTTGAGTGCATACTTGGTTTTCACCAGAATATTTTGTTTCTGATAAAAAGCCTTTTTTTCGTGGTTCTTGTTTTCAACACTTGTACTAAAAGTACAATAATCGGAACATTGATTTATGTGGTAGCATGACTTCCTTGGCTATATATTTACTGGTTTCTGTACTCTTGGGAAGTTCAAAGCCCATCTTTTGGTACATTTACTATATAATTTTCAGCTTTATGTTCCTTTTGTTTATATAGTTTTTGGATACACTTACCATGTCTTTCATTGTTTGTCTGAATGCTTACTCTGATATATCTTGATATTTTTGTTTCTCTGTCAAACATCTGATGTATGTCGACTTAATCTGACTGCCTATCCGGTGCAGTATCCTGGTTACATTGATGCTTATTTGAGGCTTGCTGCAAGTGCAAAAGCTCAGAACAATCTTCCCCTAGCCATTGAACTGGTCTACTACCATATTTCAACTTTATTTTTGTTTTGTCTATATCAGCTTGTTTTCTATTTCTGATTGTCTACTTTCCCTTATAGGTGAATGAAGCTCTGAAGGTGGATGATAAAAATCCAAATGCTTTGTCTCTGCTTGGTGAATTGGAGCTTAAGAATGATGACTGGGTTAAGGCAAAAGAAACCTTTCGAGCGGCTAGTGATGCCACTGATGGGAAGGATTCATATGCTATTCTTTCTCTGGTATATATTTTGATTTCCATTTCCTTTTGGGTTGTTCAAATCACATGGCCTTAGAGGGTTGAAATTGTTGCCCAGACGCATAGAGTAGTTAGCTTGTTATTCTGCAAGTTTTTTTTTTTGTTTTGTTTTGGGTGTGTAATATGTCTTCCTGGAATGGTTTAGGGGAACTGGAACTATTTTGCGGCAATGCGCAATGAGAAAAGAAATCCAAAATTAGAAGCTACACATCTGGAGAAGGCCAAGGAACTCTATACTAAAGTATGATGTTTAATTTTCTTAATTGTTGGAAATATTCTATGCCAAAAGCATTGCATGCTTAAATAGCAATGTTCCCTTTCCATCAACGGTAATCTTTTTATTCATTGTTCATCGTTGGAATTAACAGGTCCTGACTCAACATAATTCTAACATGTATGCTGCCAACGGTTCTGGCATTGTATTGGCAGAGAAAGGCCACTTTGATATTGCCAAGGATGTTTTTACTCAGGTAGCTTGATCATTTACTGTGCATGGTCTAGACAAGTTAATTCTTCAAGTCAATGGAACGTTTTGAATGTTTTATTTAGGTTCAAGAAGCTGCAAGCGGAAGTGTGTTTCTTCAGATGCCTGATGTTTGGGTGAATCTGGCTCATGTGTACTTTGCTCAAGGGAATTTTGCCTTAGCCGTGAAAATGGTTTGTCAGTTTATATAGTATTTTACTTTTTTTTTTTTGGGTTAGTTTCTGCGTTTTGCTGATATATTCTGTTCATTAACCATATTGTTTGCAGTATCAAAACTGCTTGCGGAAGTTCTTTTATAATACAGACTCTCAAATTCTTCTTTACTTAGCCCGTACCCATTATGAGGCTGAGCAGTGGCAAGAGTGCAAAAAGACACTATTAAGGGCCATTCACTTGGCTCCTTCAAATTACACATTCAGATTTGATTTGGGTGCTGTAATGCAGAAATCATGTTCTTCCACACTGCAAAAGAAAAAGAGAACAGCTGATGAGGTTGTTAAACTTAAGATCATCTATTTCGAAGCTACTGATATTTTCCCTTGCATCTTTCTGTCTAACTATGCTGGTCATCCTTGCCAAGGAATGGCTAAACCTTTGAAACTTAGTATACATTATAACTGATCCTAGAATTTGATGTCTAGTTTTATGAGGAGAAGTTAAGATAATAATAATTCGTCAAATGGGGGCTAGTTTATTTACACCTGACAAAGGAACCTGCTTTGATGACTTTGCAGGTGCGTTCAACAGTTGCAGAGGCAGAGAATGCTGTTCGTGTATTTACTCAATTATCTGCTGCTTCAGACCTTCATGTTCATGGGTTTGATAGTAAGAAAATACAAACCCATGTTCAGTATTGCTCGCACTTGCTGGATGCAGCAAAACTTCACCGTGAAGCAGCTGAGCGTGAAGAGCTGCAGAACCGGCAGAGACTAGAAGTTGCTCGTCAGGCTGCTTTGGCAGAAGAAGCACGCCGTAAAGCTGAAGAACAGAGGAAATATCAGGTAACTGCAGACTTGCAAGTTAACCATTTTGGTAACGATGATTATATGTAAGGTTTCCAAGTTAGTGATATGTCTTTATTGGTTCTCTCTCTTGGACAGTTGGAGAAAAGAAAACAGGAGGACGAGCTGAGACGCCTCAAGCAAGAAGAAGAAAAATTTCAACGTATAAAGGTGGAGGTCTCTTACTTTTGATAACAATGTATAGGCTGATCAGGTTTCTCAACGTTGTTGTGGTGTCAAGAAAAAATAACTGTTTGATGATACTTTGAATTTGGTTTACTTGTTAAGGTGTGCCATTGACAAGATGGTGTCCTGAGAGTTGTTTAAGATGATATGCTGATTTAGTTCTGTAAATTTTTAATGCCCTAGGAACAATGGAAGAGCAACACACATGGATCTCATAAGCGTAAGGATAGAGTGGAAGATGATGATGGGGAAGGTAAGCCGAGTGAGCGGAGAAGAAAGAAAGGTGGGAAGCGAAGAAAGAAGGACAAAGGCTCAAGGGCTCGACACTACGAGGACGATGAAGAAGAAGCTCCTACTATGGATGATCATAACGAAGTGGAAGATGAAGATGGCAACACTAATTATAACAGGGAAGATGAGATGACTAATCAAGACACTGAAGAACCTGTGGATGACGATGCTCAAGATCTTCTCGCTGCTGCTGGGCTCGAAGATCTTGTTGCTGATGATGAGGTAATACATAAACTGCAATCCAAATCATGGGTTTGAACTACACAAACACAGTAGTTTGATGAATGACACTATGTGTTTGGGTGTGTACAGGTACCAGCTTCAGTTGCAAGACGAAGAAGGGCGCTATCCTCATCAGATGAAGAAGGTGAATTGACAGAGAGTCAACCAAATTCAAGCCAACAGAGAGAGCAAGAAGAGAGCAATGGAGATGGCGAAGGTGCTGCTAACTTGGAAGAAGAAGAAGAAGAAGAGGAGTAGACCAATTGAGATCTTCCATACACAACAGATCTCTTTGTGTGTTTGTTGTAACTTAGTGACAAAGATTCCATTAATTCAATTTTTCTAGGAGTCAAGGATGCTTAGTCTGAATTATGGGGTTTTTGGATTATTATTATTATTGTTAATGGAAAAGTAAATTTTTGATATAATTGTTCAGTTAGTTCTATTTTGTATCATGATACATACAACTATTATGTTTTGTCCGGTTCATTTTTTTTTGTATTTGATCTGTAACTAATTGGATACTCGTTAAAATCCTAATTTTTAACCGGTTAACCGATTTGTTCTTTAAGAATCTAATTTAAAAATATTAAAAATAATTCAAAATTCAAAATTTAGCCCAAAATAGCATTTTTCATTAACATTGTCTTCTTGATTTGTTGAACTTTAAACTTTAAATAATTAATTTGATGAATAGAAATTCATAAAACTAACAGTATAAATATAATAAGTATACAATATATATATACATATATATATATATATATCTAGAGCGGAGCAAATTGGGTTTTTCAAATTTTTAGCATTTATAATCACTCCGGTTTAAATGGATATTGATTTTCAATACTTATTTTGCTTTATAACATTTTTAACATTTGCGAAAATAAATTAAAAATAAAAATAGCGGACCTGAACGAATCTAACAAATATTTTGCCCGGTGCTAAAAGATACAACAACATGACAAGGAGTGAATGGTTAGAATGGAAAGTTGTACGTATAAGAAACCAAATATATGAAAATACAAAATAGTAACTTAAAAATAAGTAAATAAATATAGAAGAGTGTTGTCAGAACTCAGAAGAAGTGGAAGAGTCAGAAACGTGGGTGCGTGCTCTTGAAGGATTTGATATTACTGTTTCTACAGTTTCTTCTGTATTTCACTTTTTCTTTATTTTTGTGTGTTTTAGGTTTCATGTTGCTCTCTGCTCTGTTGTAATAATAAAGATCTCTCTTTCAACTTTTTCAGAACATCTTGACTGCAATTATTTTTATAACCAATTTAAATTACACTCTCAAAGTAAATTATACTTTGTGTGAGAGATTCAAATCCAAACCAGTAAAAAAAAAAAAAAATGAGAATGAGAAGTTTTGTTTCTCTATCTCTGAGTCAGAGCAGAAGAAAGCTTTTGATTGGGTTGTGACTGTGTTGGCTTTTTCAGACCTGACCAAAGTTAGTCAGGGAACAGAACTCAACTCAACTCAAATACAAACCTGTCTTTTCTCATCACTCTTTTTATTTTCTTATTAACTTTATTTTGTTTTTCAATTTTATGGCCAATATCAGAGTCAGAGTAGGTCAATATTTTTTTGTTTATTTCACCTTCACAAATAAAGAAAATTATAATTGTTTTTCCTCCATATCTATTGAGCACTATTCTTTTCGTACCAATATACAATCAAACAAAATTATTTGTTATTATTATCATAGTATTAAAAAGATATATTTACTGTTTTAACCAAAACAAAAATGAGACTATTTGCTATCTACAGTACATATAGGTTTTAAAGAACAATGTTCTGACAAATGACTCAACCTATCAGAAATAATTTATGACTATTTAGTTTGTAAATTTGTTGATAATCAGTGACTTAAAGACCGAACTTTTAGGCTATTAACAACAAAATTTTATGTCTAATCACATGTTTTTTTTTTGTTGTTGTTATAACAGTTTTCTTTATTTGACAAGAGACAAGCATAAACAATTTAAAACTTTGAAATTAAATTATGACTAAATTAGGGTCACAAGTTATAATACTTGATGCTAATATAATTCATGGCAGGGTCTATGCACTAATGCACTAGAAAAAAAATTCCTAATATTTTAATAAGAGTGAAGAGAATTTGCACAACACCAACTTAATAAGAAACAAAAGGTTGACAAATCAAATGAAGAGTGAAGTAGAAACTGAAGATTTAGAAGAAGGCCATTCATCAAGGAACCTATAAACTCTCTTACTCCGTTGCTCCTCTTCTTCTTCTTCTTCTTCTTCATCTCTTTGTTTCATCTTCTCCTCAAGCAACAACGGCCTCTCACGTGTCCCCAAGTCAGCACCAAGGATGAAACAATGTCGATCCGGCTGCTTCTCCCTGTTGATGTCATCTTCCATTGGTGAGCTAGAGAAGCTTTTGACTGACCCTGAAGGTTCTAAGGAGATGAAATCATCCATGTATCCACTTCTTCTTCTTACCCTAAACGTACATAGAAAAAAGAGTCAAGCTTTTGTGTTGCCATAAAAGAAAAACAGAGAAGGGTTTGTGTGTACAAGACCTGGAAGAAGCTAAAGAAGAGTCTAGAAAGAGATTGGTCGTAGAGGAATCAGAGAATTGAGGAGGATGAGGATGAGGAAGAGTAAGAGGCTTTCTTGAAGATGAACGGTTCTTGCCTCTATGCATATGTCTTTCACAATACTTAGAATCAGGATACGCTTCTTTAGAACATCTCCATTTCTTACCATCAGTTCGTCTACATCTTCCTGGCTCTGCATCTATCTTTCTTCCCATTCCCATCTCATACACATTCCAACCAACTGCCAAAGTTAAAAAAAAGTCCTTAACATCATCACCGAAACCCTAAACTACAATTGATAACCCGTATAACAAGAAACCATCATACAAGGCTCAAAGCAAATACGCAAAAGAAGAGAAAAGTTAGCTTACAGTGTGGAGAAAGAGTAGGAGAGAAGAAGGTGGAAGGTGAAGAAGAAGAAGAGGAAGAAGAAGAAGAAGAGAAGAGAAAGGGTCTTTTGATGAGAAAGAGAAGATGAGGTGGAACTTGAACTCCTGCGGCTAAGTACTTGAAGACAAGAGCTTGATTTTCAAGCTCTTCCCATTGTGATTCTGTGAAAGGGATCCTAGTAGCCATGAAGAGAACGAGAGAGAGAAAGAGAGAGATGAAGAAGAAGAAAGAGAGATTAAAATTGTAAAATTGCAAAGTGTAGAGAGTAAGGAGAGTAGTAGGTATGTTTTTATTGATAAAGTGGCCATTGGTCACCTGCAGTCTGCAGAATCTCTGTGCTTCATGTCCTCTTCTTGTTTATTATTCCTTTTTTATTTTATTTTTTAGTTTTCTTTTACACCTTGTTTTAGTTTCATTCTTAATCATAGTTTAATTTGTTTTTTTCTTCCTTAAAGTTTAGATTTGTGACAAGGGGCATATATAACTTAAGTTTATCTCTATCCATGATTAATTTATTATGTATTATATTCGGGAGTTTTGTAACTTTCGTTTTGTTTAGAAAAACTTTTTATAGAGAAACGAGAAAATTGGTAACCGAAAAGAGAATCTAACAAGTCATAAATCTAAGCGGCAAAAGTTGTACGTAATAGTATAAAATTAAGTTAAAAGCGGTTCACAATTTTTATCACTTGGGAGAATAATGTTAATCTAATTTATTGGTTTGTAGGTTTACTAATATTGTTCTTATGTCATATGTAACTTATGAAATTCAAACTTTATAATGTAGACATGAATTTGTGAAAGTTTTTTTTAAAATATTACTCATTTGTGAAAGTAGAGTTGAATTTAACCCCACATTATTTAAGATGTTTTTGGCATTTATTTTTTATCCTAACTATAGTACGTATATAGACAAACGAAGGGATTCCGTCTTCTTATTGTGGTTATGTGTTATAAATAACCCATAAATGATCATTAACTATAGTATTAGAGAAAAAAGAAAAAAGCCAAATTGTTATAAGCTTTTGTTCTTCTTTGTTAAAACTTTATAAATGATTTATAACAAATCACTATTGTCTTCAATCAAATAAACCATATCGTGTAATGTAACTAGCCATCCTTAGTTAGAAAGACGACTCGTAGTTGTTTGCCCAACACATCAACAGTTATGGAATTAAGTGTATACAGTCCACTTGTGTTTAATAACACTTACACATAATAAATTGTTTTGAATAAAAAAATATTTATGAGAAATTGTTTTTTTTTAAGTTAGAGAAAGAGAGAGAGAGGTGGATGAGTCAGAAGGCAAATAATGAGTGAGTCTGCAAACTCTGATAACTTCTGCACACTCTGCACTCTTCCCTTTCACAGCTCTCCCTCACTCCCATACACAACCCATCACTCATGCCACATCTCTCTCTCTTCCCCATTTTATTTTTGTTTTGAATTCTTGTTTTATTTTTCCATAAATCAAAACTAAGCCTTATAATATAACTATTTAATTTTGTTCATGCATGTGCAAGTAATTCATTCGGACTCGGACTCGGACTCGGACACAGCCATGAGGTTAAACCCATAGATTTATGGGTTAGTTAGTACATTAGATAATTTTTAATTTTTTTTGGTAAAATTAGGTAGTTTTAAGTTTTTATTTAGAAAATGAATAGTTTTTCGGATAATTTTTTTATAAATAGAATGATTTTTTTGTCATGAGTTTGTAATTGAAAGTAACCATACTTTTGTTGTTAATAGATATTCAAATTAAAGAAATAGATATAAGAGTTTTTGAAACAACTATACTTTTTTGTTAATGGATATTCTGATTATTGTGTGATTGCAAAAAAAAAAAAAAATATAATAATAATAATAATAATATTTACGAAGTTTTATTAAGATTCAGTTTTGAAAGTCCAAATACATAACTAGTAATTTGTCTTCAAACCCACCCAACTATGAGCAAAACATCACAGTTAGCCTAGAGAATGTTTTCACTTTGAGTAAATTGGATTCTAATGTACTTGGTTAGAAAAAATTCTTTATGTACTATGAGTGAATCTTCTTCTTTATGTTCATAGATGTGGTGAAAACTCTTGAAATATAGAGAGCTGGCGAATTATTTTCTTATATTGGAGGTTTGTAATGGAGAATCAACTCTCTTTTGTGATGCGAATTGTCGGAAGTGTACAACAAAGTGAAAGAGCTCAATGTAACTAGATAGATACGGAGATCTGGATCACCACACTTTGTTAAAGTTGCCACCATAAAGTGAAAAAAAAACCGGTTGAGCTAGCAACATATCTGGATAAAGTTGCCACCACCAGATGATATAGACACTCGAAATCCACCACCAATGGCTCTTCCAAAACCAAATGATAAAGGAAAAGATCTAAAATAGATCAAAGAGAGACACAAAAACTCTCCAAATTCTTAAACTCGTTTTCTGACTTTTATTGATGAATTAACCTCATTCTATAGAGGAAATACAATGAAAATACTAATAAATTCTAGTCTACATGCATGATAACTAGATGTACTGAAACCATGCATGTAGAATGTATGAATCTAGAATAAAACACCAAAACAAATGCAGTCTTGACTATGAAAAAAATAACTCCTCAACTCCTTTGAGATTACTCTTAAACTCTCCTTTAATGTGTTTAAATGTAAATAAATAGCCCAAGACACTCCAGCCCACAAAATCCACATTTGAGAAGTTGGAACCCATGTTTTAAGTACCAGAAATATACTTATCACATCCAGCCCAAAATTATGCTCCATTGCTTGGCCTCTCCTTCTATTTGTGTTATATTGGGACAAAAACATCTTCATACCATAAAGTATATGATACTTGGACGTCCTTAGCTCATTTTGATGATTCCCATCCTTACTAATCACACAAACATCAACTTGATCACATTTCGCCCGACCTTCACTTTATCAACCATTGGACCAAATCTTAGAGTACTCGCTCTCGCACCAGACTCCTGGGTTGGAGAGGATTTTCCCTCAAATCCTGCAGCTTATGTTCCTTGAGAAACAAAATCCAAGCTCATCGAACAACATATAACACTGCCCTAGGTGCTGTGTATGCTCCTCATTATCCTTATTGTACACCAAAATATAACCAAGATAAAACACCACAAACATTTCAACAAAGTTGTGTAGTACCTGATTCTTCATCTTTACGAAAGTGCTTGGTGTATTGATAGGCTCAGGTTTTAACCTAAAATAAATACTGCAAGTGCACAGGCAAACAAAGTAGTATAGAAAGGTCCACAGAGACTCAAGAATTTCACAATAGATTATGCAAGTATAAAATTAAGCTAAGTAAAATCAATATAAAATCAAGTAATGCAGGAAATAAGTAAACGAGAGGTAATCAATTAGAGAAAAACGTCAGGTTCAGAGAATTTCTCAGGAAATCAAGTAATGACGATCAATTGGTTGGTCGGAATCAAATTACGAATCAGTTCTAGAACTCAAATCACTACGGTATAATTAACCAACTATCGTTGCGAGAATTAACTATGTCTAGCACCATAGAAACCAAATCTCTTTGCGAAGCTAAAAGCCTAAACAAGCATTAAACACAAGTTCGATATGTTCACAAATTGTCTAAACCAAATCTCTTTGCGAATAGCTAATTTGCTCACCTTAGGTTTTAATCAGATTCTAAATTACACCGTCGTGTCAATTTAACAACCTATGATCTAGATTCCAGGTGATCAATCTAGAACTAGCAGTAAGAACAACCTAGATGAAGAACTAGCAAGATATGAATTCCAACCAACCAGATCAATCAATCNTACCATAGGATATATATATATATATATATATATATATATATATATGAGACCGAGGGAATATATCATAATCCTGTTTATGATCTGGGAAAATTATTATACATAATTACTCAAGTTACGTATGAAACAATATTCACTGTACTATTGTTAAAAGTATATTTTCCTATGTTTTAAAATAAATGTAGTTTTAGATTAATTTTTTTTTTATTATTTGAGATTTTCAAGGCAAATGTTTGGTAAAAATTATAATTTTATCCTTACTGTTTAAATGCATTGACCAATAATTTTTTTATATATAATATATTAATAAGGGATTAAGTTTTTATTATATGTGTAAAAAAAATTTAAATGATATTTATTTTAAAACGGAAGGATTAATATTTATTAAAAATTCAAAAATGTAGTATTTAAAAGTAAAGAGAAATATATGTCTAAGAGTAGAGAGAAATAAACATCTGTTTTTATATAAGATGTTTAAGGTAAGAAATTACTGTTGAGAATTGAGTTCTTGATTAAATATGCAACAAAAAAAAAAGAAAAATGAGTGAGTAGAAGATGAAGAAGCAAATAAAATCGAGGAAGAAGAGAGGTCAACGACGATCAAATAAACAAGTCAACCAAAAGGGGTTTTGTGTTTTGGGCTGAGTTTAGACAGGCAAAAACAAGCCAAATATAACAAGATGGATGGAATATAATATAACAAAGATATGTAAACCATATACATTTGTTATAATATAACACCATATGTTCTCTACAAATTCATGTAGTGCCCAATATATATATATATATTAGGAACAGAATTTTAAATTTCAAATAAATAGAAAATGTAATTTCCATCTTTAAATCAAAAGAAAATAATTCTTATTCAAACTAAAAACTAATATATATTGCTTGATATATAATTCAATAACTACATCTATTTCATTTTAAATGTTTTTAAGGTTTTTACACACAAATTAAGAAAACAACTCATTTTTCTGTTTTACTTTTAATTAATATTTATTTAGTTTTATTTCATTGGTCAAGGATAAAATTGTAAATTTTATCAAACCTCTTCTTTGAAAACACAAAACAACAAATATTTAATATGAAAAAAAATAAAAACCTAAAACTACAACTAAAATGAAACATATGGAGTATTATATATTCACTTATATGTGCTGTTGTTACATAATTGTATTTAGTAAATTTAAAATTATGTATAAAATTATGTATTTAGTAATTGTATCAGTATTAAAACTCACAAATGTCATGTAAATTTGTATAATTCGCATAACGTCAATATTTATGAAACATTAATAAATTCTGAAATCTTCGATATACATGAAGCTTGACCCGGACATAGAAACGTTGTGAAATAAGCTCCAAGTGAGTTTAGGTTAGTCTTCTCAGCATATCCATGGAAACCAATTATCTTTTTTCCCTTGACTTCAAGTTTAAACTTCAAACCCTTAATTGTCATCGATCGTATCATATCATATCAGAAGTCTTCTTGTTGGTTTTGAATTTAAGTGCTTGAATCACACCCGTAGGCCGTAGCCTCATCATAGTAACCCTCAACGGATACCAGATGTTCATTGTTTGGATGAATCTCAAACTGCAATAAAATGGTGATAACAAAGTGTTTAACAAAATGTAAAATCATATTTACTATATAATGAAAACATATTAATTATTATACATTTAAGACATGTATATATATACTGTTTATTGAAGCATATACAATGACAAGCCCAACAACAAAACGGCAAGCACATGTAATTAGGTTTCTAGTAGTTCATATATATATAAATGTAATGAACATCAATGAAGTTATCTAGGGTTGCCAAAAGTGCAACCTCTATTTCTCCCTCAATTTGAGTGTTCTTGGTGATTGTAAATAGTTTTAGTTTTCCCCTTTATTTCTACTAAATAAAGCTCATTGAGCTAAAATCTACTTGACTAGAAATCTCTTCACCTCTTCACCGTTTGCGTGATTCCTCTACTTGAAAGACCATGGATTGATCCAGTTTGAGGTTGACCATTCTTGACATAATCAAACTTGACGTACTGGATGTCTTCATAACTACCTCGTACATGAATTTTTGTTACATTGTCATGGTCAGCTATAAATGGGAATGAGTCAATGAATATATATAGTGTGTTAACTTCCAACGTCATTCATTAAGATTATTACTTTTTATATGTCTTAAACATGTATTTTATTTTTTTATCTTTTATAAAGGGTATGTAATTTAAATAATTAAACTGTTACAGCTACCGCTTATTAGCTATGGAAGGAGAGAAACGTAAGACTCCACCTCGCTAACTCTCCGCCTACTTCCTCTCTTGTGAAACAAATCTCTTTAACGATGCCTAAGGGCATGTGCAGTGGACAAATAATATATTAAAAGTATTAAAGTAATATGACTAATTGAGTCTCTACCAATAATGATGTTCTAAGAAAACTTTTTTTTTTCTCTTAAATATATTATTATAATGACTTTCCTATAATTTAGTTATTTATTAAAATATTAAATGGTAAAAAAAACTCAAAACCAATTATGTTATATGATATGGCAAATGAGTCTCTATAAAAAATTTTAAAATCTTTCAAATAAGAGACTCATTTTACTCTAGTTCTTATTTTTTTACCATCTCTGCTTTTGGCCAGTCACCTCTTTCTAGATGGTTCCAATTCTTCCAATTCAACTAAGTCGGCTCGGTCAGAACTTTCAGTTTCTCATCCGAGCATGCGTTTGACTCTCTTTGACTCTCTCATACACTTATGTATCCATCCATATCATCTTCTTCTTTTATTGCTTAACTTTATGTAACTCTGCTTAAATGGTATTGTTTTAAGGGAGTCCAAAGAAGATGCTTATTTGGAGTGATGTATTAAGCAAGTGGTGAAGGTGCCTATTTATACACAGTTTTAGTTTTCTAATTATTCAGAAATAAATTTCTTAACATAAGCTCGTGGTTCGCTAGGCAGTATATAATTATTCTAACTTACCAATTTCTTATTTGCTCGTGGTTAGCGGATTAGCGGGAGAGGCCAATGTAATTTATAACTTCGTATATTTAACTCTTCAGGGTCTCACACCGTAACCTGGAATAATTAACAATTTAACACAGTAAATTATCGTGGATCTCAAGTTTTTATAATACATATTTTCGATGAGACTAGCAAATAAACAAGTATAAATTTATAACGCATTTTTTTCGGAGCTTCTGTTATAGTATTATTATACTAGCGCTTCTTTTAATCCGTATTAACTTTAGTCATGTGCTGAAGATTAAATATTTAAATCATTAATCACAAAATTCATAAATAATCATACTCAAAAACATACCCTTTTTCTTAATATGACTCGTGGTCGGTAACGTAATACTGACAACTATTTTCGAAGCATCTATCTATCATCAATATAGAAGGTTATAGGTAATTTACCAATAAAATTTCAATAGAATTATGTTACCAACGATCGTATACCAATATAAATACAGATTACTTATGTGTTGCTGTTACATAATTGTATTAGAATAAATTTATAAAAAAAATCAACAGATATAATATTGATTAAAACATTTATATTATATATTTATATGTTATCAAAAGAATATTTCAAATTTTAAATTGTATCTTCTAAATATATATATATATATA
>VBRH01000722.1:21681-32099 GCA_014578085.1 Cardamine resedifolia | reverse complement strand
TCAATGTATATCTTGGCGGTTTATTTCTCCTTGTCTCTGCAGTATTTGGAATGTGAAGCAGATAAAAAATCATCACAACTAGTGGATCTCTAAAACAATAATTTTTCGTGTTAAAGGGGTTTCAATTCCCTATATGCCTAAGCATGTCATTGCAGTATATAGGGTGTCAATCCAAATGGGGTGTGGCTAAACAATCAGGATGTGATCAAATGCAATTAATTCAAGCCAAGTATGAATGGTTGGTTTTTGTCTTTCTCGTTAGTGAGCAAGAAGACAGCATAGATTGTTGTGTCAAATGAAACAAAAAAAATAATATCTATGCAAAGCGGCAACAGTGTAAAACAAATTTTACCAGAGAGTGAGTTTGTTCTATCAAGTCAGGCTATGTAACTAGATTTCAAACAGACTGCATAATCCGTTCTGGCGTGGATCATTTCATCGCAATTTACAGGAAAAAAATGCCTAAAAATCAAGGTCTCACAGCACAAAGCAATGGCAACCCTAATTGGAAACGCCAATTGGGAACTAATTTCAGACAAATTTTCATATCTCAATCTACATCCATCAAGGCGAAACACAACCTATAATCTCAGACAAGGTTTCAGAACTCACCTTGTTCCACGTCTCTTCAGAATCTTTGGGAAAAGTAGCGACTTTTTTCTTTTTTGGCAGAAAAGGCGCAACATTGTTTTCTTAAACTTGCTTCAGAGACAGTTAATGTAAGAAAAGGGTGTTAACTTTCGAAAGAGGAAACGAGAGACGAAAATAAGGAATTCTATCCAAGATCAAGAACACACCTTGTTCGTCTCGTCTCAGTCTCGCTCAGTCTCTTCTTCAGTCTTCAGTCTTCACCGCCTTTCGTTATGGGAATTTCTTAATTTAGTAATAATGCAAAAAAAAAACTTTTATATCCCATGAGTTTTGGGCTTTTTTGGTTTGGGCTTTTTAAGACCCAGCTTTAAAATACCCATCAAGTAGCCACATTTTTTCTGTCTTACTAAAGTGATCGAAGACGAGATGAGACGATAATAAGATTTCTAGTACAAAATTTGGTAAAACGGTAGGTAATTTGGTTTGTTTTGGTAAAGCTTATTATCAGAAGTAGCCATATACGCCTTGATGTGTTCTTTTGTTGAATGTAAGAACTTTGTAAACAAGTTGGAGAGAAGTATGGGAACCACACGATAATCAACAGAGAAGATTAGTTTCAAAACTTACCAGAATTATAGAACAACCAGTCATTTGCATATCAGGAAGACTGGAAACAAAGAACTCATATTCACACAGATCTAAAAAGAAGACATGGTATTAAAGAATCACACAGGTCCTTATTACCAGAAGAGAGTGAAAAATGGCCTCTAGCAAATTGGAAGAGAACTTGTGAAAATGGAAATACAGTTTTGGCGCGTGAGATGGATAGGAAAAAAAGGAAATATGAGGTAACTAACATTTTCTCTCATACAGTATATTGTTTTTGAGAAACCAAGAACTTGAATTGCAGATTCTGTTAGAAATTTTTGCAGCATACTTCCTCTGATACTACCAATGATAAAACAATTCATGACAAGTTGTTAGAAGTTTTTTTTTTTTTATCACCCTTTGATGCAGGAAACTATCTCAACTAGTGGACTCTCAATGTTAACTTCAATTAACATAGACTCTGGTCAGGTATTGTTATCCTTTCTGCAAGTTCAGGTTTCTAGAAACCATAATTTCGGTAACCCAGACTACGCAGTTATGGTATTTCACCTTTATCCAAATCCCAGACTGCTTGTGCAACAAAAGTGTTACTATTTCTATGTATCTTAATGACTTGCACAAGGGCTTACTATCAAAACAGGGGACGTACCACAAGTTTCCTCAGAAGGATGCCAGTAGTACAAAACAGCAGCCTTGTCTTGTCACTCCTGAACAAGTACACAAAGAGATTGCAATACTGCCCAATAAGAATTTACTTAAACCACAACTCCAAGGAACATTATTCAAGGTAAAAACTAGATTTGAAATTATACAGACAATCATCATACTGTAGTGTCAGACATGCATATGTTACGATCAGCTAAAGATGGTAATAAATGCAGCCATTAGAGAAACCAAAAAGGCAGCACAATGAACAGGCGAGATTATGTTTTGGAACACACAATAACTTGGGTCCTTACTCCTTCAAGACGGTGAATAAAGCGACAGAAAGACATACAAGCTGAACGGAGTTAAATGGGGCAAGAAAACGATAAATAAGTGCTTCAAATTAAGAGGCAGACCTTGCACATTGATGACGAACTTGATAACCAACCAAAGAGTCATCTACGCCTGGAGGAGGTTCACACCGCTCATCAGCAACTCTTTGAGCAACAGAGATAGCCTAAACCATATTACCCAGTTACTAACAGAAACAAAAAGTAGAAAGAGTATATAGCACTAGGCTAAATGACTTCACTAAGCTCTGCAGAAGTAAAACGGTCAATGCGCATTAATGGATTGCAGTTTATATCAGTATAACCAAACAAACAATTCCTAAAACATGAGGTCTTAACACCGAGATACTCACCGCCATCACCCGAGGTTGTGTGCATATAATGTTACAGTATCCACCATGCCCTGAATCGATCATATCATCCAATATAAATTGTGGAGCCTGGAATAATGTATCAGTTAGATATTACTCAAAGTTTATAGCTGGAAGATAAATTCATCAAAAAAGCAAACAGAGAATAATTTTATCAACACTACATAACAGAGAGCAACTAAGTTAAACCAAACCTGTGTAGTCTTTCCAGAGCCTGTTTCTCCGCATACCACCAAGACATCTTTTTCTTTCAGATGTTGTAGTATGTCATTCTTCACTTCTGATATAGGAAGAGCAGCTCTAGTTTTCAACATGTCCTACAAAGAATAAAATAATTACTAGTGAAAGCTGCAGTAACAAAGGTTTTACAATGCCGAAAATAAATTCCTACATTCCTAACTGGAATGAGCAAACAGTCTGTGAAACTTTATACATATACTGTAAATATCGCGTATAAAATTAGCTACATGAACTACATTTTTTACCATCGCCAGATCCAAAACTTATGTTCAAACATAAACAAGAGTATTTTACCTTGTATTGCAATATTTTCTTCTTTTTTTCTTGTTTTTGTTTGAGAGAAGAACATTTAGACTCCATGGAAGAGTCTCCTGTAACATATCATACAGAAGATTATACTTCCTGCTAATGATTTTAGCAGTCAAATCCAGGATTATATAATTTAAGCAACATATACGATCAGTGAAAAACTGAATCCAAGAAACATACTTTTAGCTCTATGACTAGATTTGGCAACATCCAAATCATCATCCTCTTTGACACAGGAGCCTACCCTTGGAAGTGCATTGTGTATGCCACTAGACGAAGTGGCCAAGTTGAAATTGTATGACTCAAGCAAGCTGTCAATAAATTTTGCTCTTCGTTCTTCTTCTCTGCTTTGTATACCCAATGATTCTTCTGTGAAAGCTCAAAGCAACTCATTTAGAGTGATTTTAATATTGCAGACATTTAAGGCCAGGTCATATGAATGCTGACATCTAAGATATGTCAAACATATAGCACACAATTATGTCAAACTTCATCTACTCTAGTTCATATGTTTCTATTCCACTCAATACTGATGCTCTTTTTAACAGTATAAAAATTTGAGCAAATAAAATCCAAAACTCCAATGCAAACTATAGTTGCTGTAGAGTTACCATGGTTTATTTATACTTGCACAACTCCTGAACTAATGAGAAGAGTTTGTTTCAAATGAGACATGTGAATATCAACATAAATAGAAGCTACAAACATTTGAAACTTTTATGGACATTGCTGGAAGTCTCACTGCAAAAATTGTTTTTAAAAAACAACAAAGAACAAATTTACAAAATCACCTTGTTTCCAGTTCAAAACTAGAGAGGCATAAGGCTCAGTGATTGCAAAGTGAATAGGCAAATCAGAAAAGAGCTTATGGAGAGCAAATGCTGCAACTCTGTTTTGTGCATCCTGTCACACACAAGTGTACATTAATTCGTATGCTGATTATATGATCAGCATATAATACATGTACATGTGATTATTTACAACCAACAGCTTAAAACTTCTATAAGGTTCATAATCAGAAGTTTCCAAAATATTGAGCAGTGTTGTGAAGCAAATAACCGTACATTATCTTCTAGCTTTCCTACTCTATTTTCTTCAGAACCTGGCAACTCAAGGAATTAAACTCTAACTTTCTTGCGTGCAGATATATACCTAACAACATATACTAACAAAAGCCTAACTGGACACTTGTTAAGCTAGCATCTTATGAAAGATTATCAAATGTTAAAATAAAATATAGATCAAACAAGTACCTCGATGGATTCAAAGTCTTCAACTTGATGAGGAAGTTGAATAGTTACCAGACCCCCGGCTTGTCTGCTTTTACCCAATCCATTGGATTTACGCATAACACTTATTGTATATGAGAAGTTGCTTCCTTCCCCAGTTACTTTATTGAACTTTGGTGCTACCCACCCTGACCTTTGACACAGCTGATGGAGCAATGCCTTTGGTATCTTCTGCGCTTCACCCTGTAAAACTTATATGTTAAAGAGATAATCGAACAAAATAAGCAAGCATAAGTGACAAAGCGACTAGAACAAACCACTAAAATTACAAAATGTAGCTACAGAAGGAAATTTTATATCTATCAAACAGTGTTAGAACTCAATTGCTTGATCATAAACTCAGTATATGTGGCAAAGTGACAATGAAGAAGCAAGCATATGCGCGGTAAAAGCATCAAACTAAATGGTATTTCTCCTAGGATCTTGTTAGGTGAAGAGTTACCTTCTTCCAGATACTTTTTAGTTTCCCAAGATTTTTCTCATTGCATAGTTCTTTCATAATTTCCTTCTTCTCTAATTCCAGGAGTTCATGGGGTGAAGGTACATAAGGCGGACGATCTTCTAAGAACAAATCGCCAAGGTCCATGTCATCTAAAATATCATCCAGAACAACTGAATCTTGTTCTGAGGAACTTAAGGGAAGAGCTTTAGTATGAACTTCCTCAAATCTACAGCTCTTAACAGGATTTTTATCCAAGCTCAAGTCATCTAACTGCTGAATAAAGACAGTGTCAGCATTTACTGACTCATGAACATCATCAGGCCTAAAGGAGGTTACTTCTTTCTCTGTAGTGTCTTCAAAAGCTTGTTCACGCTGAAACTCAGATTCCAATATTGCTTCTGATGGCCCTGGAAAACAAACACAAGTCACTACATACTGCACTAAGTCATGATTGATAGATTGATTACTAAAAAGGTTTACACTTAACCAAGAGCATTCATCTCTTTCTTGAGCTTGCAAATGGCTACGCCTGCTTGCCTCTGTCCTCTTTTATCACCCTTCCTCTTTGCTTTTACAGCATCAGATCTTTCAGAACAATAATCTTTGGCAATCACATCAAAAGGCCTTGGACCAGATTCCTAGTAAGGTAAGTAACAATATATCACTACAGAGGGAAACACAAAAATTAATAAAATACTCCAAACTTAAGTGATGTCTCATTAATTAATCAGCTTCAGCCACGTGATCACTTTTCCAGGACAACAACAATTCATGATCCAAATTCAAAATCTTCAAGACATTCATAGTTTTTCCATCATTCTATAACATAAAAGAACTGTAAAGGTATAACTAAGTCTGGTACAGAGTTGATTTACCTCACTGATGGAGTCAATAGTATCGTCATCATCGTCCGATAATTCCTGAAAATTCAATTTAAAGAGCAAATCCATTGTGATTTTTCCGCCTTGAGATCAAAGTATTAAGCTTTTTGGAAAATGGTTGAAGCATTCTATATTTTGAGTACCTCTTCCATTCTTCTCATATACTGACGAATCCAATCAGCGTGAGATGATTGGCAAGAACTAAGAGTATCTTCTTCATCTCTCTTGCTAAAACTTCATGTTCAGGCTCCTCCTTCTAACTAAAACTTTTACTCTAACTAAAACTTCATGTTCAGGCTCCTCCTTCTTTAACTCGACTAATGATTCAGCAGATTCAACAGACACATTCAAATCTTTCCTTGAAGTCGATATAACACACACAGAACGACCTGCAACACCAATAGGAAGATACAAACATCAATACACAACAAATCGCGTAAATTCCCCGAGAATATTATAACTTACTTGTTGTAGGAACGCGAGAAGCTCCATTAGAAAAGTTCACTGGCAATTCATGACTTGGTAAGTTCAAACAGAGCCAATCAAGTGCAGTCTCAAGCGTCGCTACATCCTTAAAACAGAAGCATACACATTGTATTTGAAATCGCCCAGAAAAAAATCGAGAAATGTACGGACAAAGGCGAGAGTTTTACCCTAAGAGAGGAGAGAGCAAGTTCAATCTGATCATCTAAGAACCCTTCGCAAGAGAGTTTCTCGTAGAGATTAGTGAGTTGATTTTTACTCGGAGTCTTAGAGAGTGAGGCCGTGACTGGAGAAGTGTTCCGGCGAAAGTTGAGTAAGAGTCGCCGTAAGAGGTTTTCTTTTTCCGGTGAAATTAGAAGTTTTGGGAATTTAGATGGTTTCTTGTGGTCTGAATTTGGTACTGAAGAAGCAATTTCATTGTTGCTTTGCTTCTTCGGAGGTTTCTTCTTAGGCGCCATTCTCTTCATCGTCTCCGATCAGTCGAGGAAGGAAAATAAACTGTTCATTTTCCATTTTTTCGAATTTCTTTTTTTAGGGCTTTTTGTTGGTTTGGAGCCAAAGTTTGAATTTGCTTTTCAATTTTTCGCAGATATTTATAACTTATCTTCCAATTCGCCATATAGTTTTAGAAAGTATTATCCAACCCAATCAATAGGGTATTATTGCAAAACGAATACTTTCTTTGTTCAAGTCAAAAGTCGAAACGAATAATTTGAATGTAAAGTTTGCTGCTTTGTTTATTTATTTATTTATTTTTATAACCAATGATCCACACTTTTAATATCTGACTAATTCTCCTAAAATAAATTCATTCACCGAATTTTATAATGGATTTAAAGCATGTCACAATTTTGACTGGTCAAATGGTAATGCTTTCGATGATTTTACGTTTAAGAAGAATCGATCACTAGTCTAAACATACAAGACAACTCTTTTTCTTTCTCAAGTAAAAATCACTAACCCACTACAACTTAGTTTGTTGGTTTATTGAAAAATCATTTTTTATACCAAAACTAAAAGGATATATTCAATTTTTTTGTATTTCAAATTTTATTTAATCTTGGTAAGAAATCATATTTAACTATATGCAAAGAATACATACTATTTTGCAGCTAACAAAATCGCTACCTTTCTATGAAAATAAATGGAAAGATTTTTTCTTTGACTGTTGGTTGACCAGAAAATTATCTTTTACGTGTGTTTGTTTTATTATATAACCATCCTTACTGAAACGAAAAAAAATCATACAAGAAACAAAACAAAAAAAGTTAAGAAAATATTATAAAAATGTCTATCAGTAAGAAAATGCTAGTCACATTTGTTTTCGCTATACTCTTTATCATATCTTCTGTTGATTGTTATGATAACACTCATGGTACTAATTTATTATTTTATTTGCTACATTTTTAATTATGGACATATTTTTTATTACTGTACATTTTTATTTAATGATAAATTTAAAACAGTGGTAGGCATACAGAAAGAGGAGAAAGAATGCTATACAGCAGAACCATGTACAATAGGAGGGACCCACGGCTGCAGGAAGTTTTGTTTAACTATGAGTCCTAAATTATACGGTCCATGTATTTCCGGGATATGTTGTTGCATTCTTAAGACGAAATAATGTAATCAGATAGATATTGGTATCTTCAAAAAAAAAAGTAACATCACTTGTGTCTGTGTTATTAAACAAATTTTTTTTTTTTTTGCCCAATAATTTTTCTGTTATCTTTACCAATATTTTCAAGCTACCATTAGAACCTAAAATTATGTATTTCAACTTTTATTTAATATTGGTAAGAAATCATATTTAACTATATGCAAATAATACATATTATTTTGCAGCTAACAAAATCGCTACCTTTATTTTTTTTTGACTATATAGATCTATGGAAATAAATTGAAAGATTGTTTTCTTTGTAAAATAATTGGTAACTATTAAATTAGAATATGGACGATGCCCTACCAGTTTAATAGTTACCAATTATAAGAGCAATAAGAACTGTTGGGACCAAAAAGTGGTAGTCTAATTTTTTCCTTACCTTGGTGGCTGTCTTACGACTTCATGTCATTAGTCGGATAGATTTTTTCTCACGCTATGCAAAAATCCAACTCTCATTAAACTTTAATATATATATTAAAGTTTAAAACTTTCGTATATTGATATTAAGACGTAAAATTAATACAGTTAATACTTACATTATAAAATTATTGTAGTTGAAGACAAAAATTTAAGGTCTTGGTTTTTGACTTTTGATTTTGCAAAAACCAATTTATTACATATTCAAGGTTTTGGTCGTAGTAGTTTTTAGATGGATTTTTGGATTTTGATTTTCCAAAACCCATTTCATTAACCAGTCAAGATTATGATTAAAAAAAATTATGATTTAAATATTAAATTGGAGATGACAAATAAGAAAGAAAAAAACATCTTATATTGAAACGGAGGGAATATATCTTATTGTCTTGTAATATATGATTGAGTTTTGAGAATCTGAATTCACATCCATAAAATTGTAACTATTTAGCTTTAGCGGTCTCAGTAATATCTCACGATTCGATTTTCGTTTCCTGAAGCAATATATAGTTCATGTGTGTTGCGGTTTGCCTTCTTCTATAAGAAGATGGACCATAGATTTGACGACTTCGTTGTGGACTATACCTGATTTCTGAAAACGAACAGACATGAAGAGAAATGAGAGTTTAAGCATGAGCTACTTAATTTCACCAAGTCGATCAAACAAAGGATTGAACATGTATGTAACCTCGGGTTTTCGGATGAGATCTTTGAGAATGGAATGGAGAGTTAACCGGAGCTCTTTGAACAAAACTGCGGTCTGAGCTGGTGCTGCTAGCTTCAACCACCCATCAATGGTGACTGATCCACTCTGTAATAAAAGATGAGGTTTTAAGGTAAAGCCAATATAAATACGTTTGTTTTGCTAACAGCGAGACTAAGCGATATGGCTAATTGTACCTGATGATGAACATTGATTGACCCGCCAAAAAGTAGAATGGAGAAAGGAGAAACAATGGTTGTATCTCGCAGATATACTCTGTTCGTTTCGACCTACAAGAGATAATAATTACCCATATGATTAGATGGTTGCAAATTAACAAAAGGCACTTCAATCAAATATGCTTCACATATTAAAACTAAGGTTACCTTCTCAAGGAATACAAGGAAAGGGTATTGAAATGCTTTGAAGTTGCTGTTTATAGAAGATGGATGAATATGAACTTCTCTTCTGCCATCGTACCACGCTGTATAACTCTTTATTTGGTTTCCTTGCTTTGTCAGACTGTTAAATGCTGTCTCTGTGATTCCCTTATCATTGGCTGCAATATTTGGATATAGTCCTGCGCATAATATAGCCTGTACATATTGACAGCTGAATTTAGGTACCCACGAAAATAGATAATGACATAGAACCATATAACCTCTTTTTACAAGTAGTGTTAGATTCTTGGTAACCACAAAAATTGTTTTCTTACGAGAAAATATCAGAACTGCAGAGCACCGAATGAGCGAATGTACTTTTACCTTAACAACTTCAGGTTGTTGTGAATACATATTGAAAGGTTGAGTTTTATCAGAAAACCAGACATCAAGATTTTCCCTTTTTCTTCCTGCAAACTATGATAAGAAACAGAGAGATTCTTGGTCAGTAATCATTGGATAAATCTTCAGCCTTTTTTCTGCCCATGCTTACAAATAGGATGAGACTAATTAGATGATGTAAATAAGTTACCTCTCCTGTTTTAGGAAGATTGATGAGCCCGATGTCAGCAAGTAATGTGCCAAATTGTACTCTCATGTCTCTGATGAGAAAGCAACAAATAAGATTATTTGAAGGACCAAAATGGTGTAAGAATTCTTTCAGGCTAGAAGGTTTTTCAGGGACTCGAACATATAAATATAATGAAAGAGTTCCAGGAAGACATAGGTTTAAGTTCTTTGAAAAGAAACCAAACAAATGACTATAGTGTTCAATCCTTAAGCCACTAACAAAGTTTCCCCACACTTAAACAACCTTAGTCAAACTTGCAGGACAGCAGAAAGCATCTTAAATCATGTTTAGATAAAGATTACTGTTTTGCTTTCATAATTTCGATAAAGTGAGTCAGGCGATTTCAAAACTAGGATACAAATGAGAATAAGTATAGTAAAGTAAAAACATATGTACAAATGTTTTTTTTTTTTTTTT
>VBRH01000722.1:519-21644 GCA_014578085.1 Cardamine resedifolia | reverse complement strand
TTTTTTTTTTGATAAATCTATGGCGATCTTCTGTAGACAAATTATAGCATCTGAATATGATTTACCTTATCATCCGCATCACTGAGCTGCTTAAGAACTTTGATTCACAAAACCTCTGTGCAGCTTTCATTCCTCGCTGAAGACATCACAAACACATAGAGCATATCATTATGCAGATCATTGCTGTGCTATAATGGATGGAACAGTAACACAGTATCCATTGGTTCCCACCCATCCACGCTTGATTTAGACTATTCAGTGAACAGCTCAAAATCATGAACAAGTAACCCATATTCCATCCAAATTACTAAACGAAAAATATAATGTATGTAGATCCAACATATAAAACGTGCATTTCAAACCCATGGTTCAACAGTTCTTTGTTAGAAGAAAGTAATAGTCTCCTCCAGAACCCAGACACACTTTTTCTACTATAAAAAATTCATGCTACATCAACCAATCCCTCCGCTGATCTTCAAACCTCAATCTTGATTTATAATCCAACCCAAAACCTCAATTTATCTCTCTAGCAAATTAGTTGTTAAGAAGCTTAGAAAGATTTATTTCTCCAAGATGTCATTTAATTACTCTAAGTGTGTATTGTCTGTTACATGATATTTTTTCTAATTATTGGTTCTTAGAACATTTTCCTAACTTAGATTTTGAGAAACTTTTGTTCTTAAAACTACTATTTGGCTGTGACCTATACAAAATAAAAGCTATAAAGATCTACATACAGAGAGAGAAACATCTATCAAAGAAGGAAGTAGTCAAGATATATCCATCAACAATGAAACACGTTTCAGGGAATCTAATTTCAGATTTTCCTTTATCACATACCTCATGCAGTATCTTTACCCATCTGTCATATGCAACCATCATAAGGAGATGATCAGACTGTCTGTCACTGTTTAAATCACTTGATTTCTCCGGATTATCAGACAAAAGAGCAAGTTTTACCCGGTCAACGTTTTGCTTCTAAAAGAAAGCCACCGATCATAGAGTTAGTTGACAGCCTCACTGTGAAAATCAGCCAAGTTCTGAGAATGTAAAAATGTACCTCATCTTTGGGATATACAAACGGTGATTTGTAGCTCAAGAAAGCAGCAATCGAGAGAATAGGTGATAAGCAACCAAATATTCCACCATATAACAACATCTGCAAATTTTCAAATATATAGTCATGATAGTGGAATGAATTACGTGATACGCTCTCTGGTTACCTACATCAGAATGTGAAACCTAGATGACATTTTCTAAAGAATGTGAAAGGGGACACATGATGAGACTCCAACTCGGAGTTTTTAGTGCAACAGTAATGTTACTAAAACAAACCTTTCCAATCAACACATCAACAGGAAGTTTTGCTAAATGATGCCCAAGTGGTGTCAACTCTTCGTCGCCTTCAACAGCACCGACCTAAAGAAGAAAGGATTCATAAAAGAAGGCTCAGCACAGAAGACTCATAAAGGTATGTAAAAATATCATTTGCTGAGTTGACACTCCATCAATCGGAACTAAAATCAGTGGTCCAGAGACATAGATTATGGGGAATTTTAGTTGCAGCCAAACAGAAAGAAGATTAATCAGCCCCACTGCAGGACAGCCTCAGACATATCAGCTATATGTCTAAATGATGGGTCTCGTAACTTTTGGATGTATCATATATGACTGATTGCAGGAACTAAATGTCCTCAAGAAAAAAGACTACTATCTGTACCTCGTGTAACAATGAAATTGCAGAGTTTATAGCACCTTCACTCGGAGGTTCCAGAGCCTAAAGACAGCATATGTAAAGCAGAATCAGATGGATGATAATGTCATTTCTTTGTCACTTAAAAAGGTATCACTTGCCTTGCACAGAAAAGGCTTAATATGACCCAAGCCAAGCAATTTGATTTGTAGACATAACTCTACTAATGGCATCCGCAGCATCTCAGGAACCTTGTCATCAGAATGGAACTGATGAGTTTAGGGACTAAAACAAAGTGAACTCGCGATCAGGAAAGGACCTAAAAGAAAAATACCTGATAGGGGCGCATTAGCTTCTCGAACCTATGACGTGTGTACAATGAAAAGCAAATTCCAGGTTTGACACGTCCAGCTCTTCCTGTTCTTTGTCTTGCATTTGCTTGAGATATCCAATCTTCCACCATGCTTGACAATTTCTAAGATGATAAAATAAGTGAGCACCAAAATGACATCTCAAAGACAAAATATAATGATTACAAGGCAATCACAAGGAAAGATACAAAAAATGGTCATCAAACAGCACTTATATATCCAAGGAGCTTTTTGATTCAATATGGAGAACTGAAACGTAATTTCAAGAAACAGGTTAATAGATGCACCAAATTAGCGGATACCAAGCTTAAAGAAAGGGTTTCACAAGGAAGGGGCTATAAATGAATATCACTAGAAAATGTACATAATGTTACAATTCATGTTCAGAAAAATCTTTTGAGTCTAAAGGGGTGAAAGTATATAGATTTTAAAAAATAAGATGTTGGCTACAATTATCATCTTACAAGAAAAATGCAGCTGATTTACTAGCATTGGGAATACCTTCTGTGGATTATAGCGATTTTCCTTGTGTTTGCCACTGTCAATCACATACACCACATCATCAATTGTTATACTGGTCTCTGCAATATTAGTAGCTACGATAACCTGAACATAAGAGATGATGCAAAAAATGAATTAGAATGGCTTTCAAAAAGTCCATGCAACCATAAAGTATAAAAATATCTTCCGCAAATAGGGAGCACATGCATCTGTTAAGAGGAATTCAGCACTCTTATGATTAACATTATATTTCAATCGGTTAGCATCTGCAGCTAACATTTAAGAAGACACTAAACTCTTTCAACTATATCTTCTTAATTTTTCTATATGTTCCTCTCATCAAGTCATTTTTGAATTAAACTGTTCTCTGTAGATCATTGTCAACTTTGAGATATATATTCACATAGCAAGGAGACCAAAATAAATGTACTGACTATGGAGGCCTTTTGTCAATCTGAAGGTAGTAAGGAAGAAAGTTGTCCATGGAACATATTTACTAATGAACCATAAGTGATGATAAGTCATATTTCAACCACGATTGATGTTATTTATCGTGCATATCACTCAAATTCATTTACTAGTGGAAATCAAAGGAAACAAGTAGTTGCACTGTTGCACTGAAACTCTTATAACAGAAAAAACAATGTAACAATAATCAACACACTCAGCCTAGAGCCTAGTTTTCCAGTCCACAAAATGAAAAAGCGAGGCATTAATTTGCTCATCTGGAATAAATGAATCAAAAGTAACTCACCTCCAGGAAACTAGGTATCTAAACCAGACATAGCAATAGTGCAACTAATTAAATAGATGTCACAGGTAAATCACCTTCCGAATGTCGTCAGGGGGGCGCTGAAACACCTTTTTCTGTTCTGTAGATGCAATAGAAGAATGTAGAGGAAGAAGCCAATCTGCAGAATTTCCACGAAAACGATACGAAGCAGCTAACCTATCGAGTAACATGTAAATTTCTGACACTCCCTGTTATTAACCAAACAAATGTCAAGCTGAAGCGATAGACAAGATGATTGACTTTCAATTAACACGAAAGACCTCAGTATCAGCTTACAGGCAAAAATACAAGAATGGCTCCTTCCTCGCAAGTGTCATCAATGTGGCATATCAACTCTTCGAGAAGCTCGTAGTCAATAGTATCCTCATTTAACCTTTTCTGCAAAGCACTCAAAAGTTATCAGGATAACTAGAAGAATAAGAGGAACGGAAGCTCAAACTGGAAATGTAGAGTACCAGATTTCTATGTGTTTGATCACTGTATGAGTTGTAATTACTGGAAACATAAAACGGGTTAAGACAGTCCTCTGAAAGCAAATAATCGTCACCCCAGCCAGCCAATACAAGATTCTTCTTTCCCCTACGGTCGTTTACAGAACCAAGCTGCAGACAACGATATATTAGTTTCACTAATACAAGCTAAACAAGAATACCCGTATATAAACACTAGAATCCACATTTCAGAATCATATAACACACATATAATTAAAAGGCGTTCCACATATTAAGCCCCAAAAAAATGCAGAGACCATTCCATATCAGACCCCACAGAAAGGAAAAGGCAATTCCACACACGACCTTTGTTCTGGACATATATATTGGTTGTGCAAATAGTTAAAGATGATCCTTTTGATTGAAACATTCTTCAAGTAAAAAAAAACACCCAAATACAAAATCAGAAAAGAGAAAAAAGAACTCATAAATCAAGAAGTGCAGGTGTTTAGCAGCTGCAACGATCTATTTCTAATTTGACGAAGGAAGAGCTCAACTGGTGCGGCTCCATAAAATAAGTGAATGGAAGAGATGCTGGAAGAAAATGGGAGTTGCTGGGCAAATTAAACAAGGGGATCACAGAAGATATGTTTGGTACGAAAAATCTAGATACCTTGTCTTTAATGGATGAATCAGATCTTAGTGCAGCGGGAGAATCTGGAGCCAAAAGGTAGTTAATCCTCTCATAAATCTCCTCCAGAAAGTGAGTAGTAACCGGGTGTGTTCGACCTTGAGCAGTAATTACAGGACAATGAGCAAAATATCTAGAGAATAGATCTGCGTCAACAGTAGCAGACCTGAACGGCATCAGAAGCATAGATTAGTATGATGTTTGCTACTATTAATCTGTCTTGAAAAAAAAGCCACAACACGTACATAAGGATAACTTTCAGTTTACATGATGTATTATCGCATGTTTGCTTCTCAATCAGGCTCTTCAAAATAATGAGAAGAAAATCACCCTGAAATGAAAACAACAAAAAGAGTTTTCTCACCCACAAGTTGATTTTGAGAAATGAATGAAAGGCAAATTTCTGTCAGATTGTTATACACTTGCAAAAGAACGTATCAAAATGTGAAATACAGATCTAGCATTCTTTATGGAAAGAGGAGAATGGGATACTGATAATGCTTATCAGCACAAAATAAACACGGAAGCAAGATAAATAAATCATTTGTTTTAAAAGAAGCCATAAGAGAAAAAACGGTGGTGAAAAAGGTATAGACCACCAAGGATGCAAGTTTCTGATTTCACCGTTGTGAATGATTAACATAGTGGAATTGTAGTGGACTGTCACTGTACGTGCATGATTAAAAGTAATGTTAAAATCCTAGTTTTCTTCCGTAACGGGTTCTTGTATTCCAGTGATTCATTAGAGGAATATTGTATGGATTCTCAAGCAGAACCCTTAACTATGTCTATTTTTCCTAACCTAACAAGTAACAACAATCAAATTTGTGGCTAAGCTAATAAATACTTACCAAAAGAGACCGCTCGTGCACTTCATCAACTATAATATGTGTAACATCGTTCAAGGTTTTATCCCCCTGCAAGGTTCAAACAAGCAAACAGAAAATACAATAAGAGAGATTGCTGATTATAATCTTACAATCATCTCCACAAATATTTAGTGTGGCTTCTTTCATTAGGCTTTACAGGATAGCATTGCAGCAAATACCCGCTGATACTACTAATGATGAGCCAACTACCTCAACTATTGAACTTTCAAGGTTCCCCTTAGTTAACAGAGACTCTGTTCACATAATATTTTCTGCAGGATCATGTTTCTAGAAACCATTATTTTTGTAATGCAGCTGTGTGATATTTCACCTTTATCCACATCACTAGAATGTTTGTTCATCAAAACTGTTACTTTTTCTCAGTAGCTTAAAACACTTTAACACGTAATAGGAATTATTTGGTTGCACAAGAGCTAATTTAATAAAATAGGGGACGTACAGCAAGTTTCCTCAGTAGAATGCCAGTAGTACAAAACAGCAGCCTTGTCTTGTCACTCCTGAACAAATATACAAATATGGCAAGGGAAATTTGCTTAACCCGTAACTCCAAGAAATAATATTAAAGGTAAAAAGCGGAAATTTATAAGGCCATTATCATATTGTAGTGTCAGAAATGAATATCTTACAACAGCAGATGATGGTAATCAATGCAACCATTTACTAGTGAAACCAGGAGAACAGTAAATAAACAGGCGATATTATGCATTTGAAGCTACATAATGAAGTAACTTACATATATAAATTTTGAAACTCCGTTAACCAAAACATAGCACGAAAAGAATTTCCATCTAACACCAATATTTATCATGGCGGTACTGCTACACTAAAATCAGACTGAGAGCAAGAACAGAGAGAATGTGAAAGCCCAGAAGAAATCACGTCGCAGAAGACCAACACTGACGTAATGGTAGTAGAATCAGTTGATCACTAACAGTGGGCCGAGAAATAAAAAAATTGAGTAGATTTTTCATCGAAACATATTTCAGAAAGAGAAGAAAAGATCTACTCTTTGACAAGTGTATCCCAGTTTTCTAATAGTTTAGCCTTTTGGAACTAAATTGCTTTTTACGATCTACTTGTTATAAACTTTGAATGCTGGAGCTCTACTTTGAAAAACAAGCCAAATTTTTAGGCAGCATACAGTTATAACTACTTAAATTTTATGCTTCGGATGAATGCCACGAACAATTTCTGGGTTCTACAAGCTGAACAAAGTGAAGTATAATAAACTCATAGAACAATAGAAAACAAAATTCTTAAAATTAAGGGGCAGACCTTGCACTTTCAAGACGAACTTGATAACCAACCAAGGAGTCATCTAAGCCTGGAGAGGATTCACAACGCTCATCAGCAACTCTTTGAGCTACAGAGATAGCCTAAACCATATTACCCAGTTACTAACAATAACAAAAGGTAGAAAGAAATCTGCACCCTATGCTAACTGACATCATTAAGCTTTGCAGAAATAAAAGTATCAATGAGACATAAAGGGATCGTAGTTTATGCCGGTATGAACCAAACATGCAATCCCTGAAAGCATGACATCTTAACACCAAAATACTCACTGCTATCCGCCGAGGTTGTGTGCATATGATATTACAGTATCCACCATTCCCTGAATCGATCATATCATCCAATATAAATTGAGGAACCTGGAACAATGTAGCAGTTACAAATGACTCAACTTCCAGCAGAAAGATAAAATTCAGCGGAAAGAGCAAACATTGAATTAACACCAACAGGGAATAACTAGTGAGACCAAACCTGTGTAGTCTTCCCAGAACCTGTTTCTCCGCAAACTACTAAGACATCTTTTTCTTTTAGATGCTGCAATATGTCATTCTTCACTTCAGATATAGGAAGAGCAGTTCGAGCTTTCAACATGTCCTGCAAAAATATAGTAGGATTACTGCGAGAGCTGCAGTAACAAGGATTTGACCATGCTGAAAACAAAGTTCTATATTTCTTACTGGAGTTAGCTAAACACTGCGGGGAGCTTTACACATATAACTGTACCGCATAAATAGAATATTCTACCTTGTATTTCCGTGTTTTCTTTTTGTTTTCTTGTTTTTGTTGGAGAGATAAACATACAGCTTCTATGGAAGAGTCTCCTGTAACACGG
This sequence comes from Cardamine resedifolia, assembly GCA_014578085.1. NCBI lineage: Eukaryota > Viridiplantae > Streptophyta > Magnoliopsida > Brassicales > Brassicaceae > Cardamine > Cardamine resedifolia. The sequence continues at coordinate 14,149 of VBRH01000722.1, read as the reverse complement.
AAAATAGATGATTATATCTCCTGCTAATGATTTTGGCCGTAAAATCCAGAGTTATATTATTTAAAAAACAAAGTGATGTGACAAACATACTTTTAGCTCTGTGGTTAGATCTGACAACACCCAGTACATCTTTCTCTTCGACATAGGTGTCTACCATTGGAAGTGCATCGCTTATGGCACTAGATGAAGCGGTCAAACTGAAATTTTCCGCCTCAAGCAACCTATCAACAAAATTAGCTCTTCTATCTTCTTCTGTGCTTTGTATGGCACCCAACAATTCCTCTGTGGAAGCTCAAAGCAACTGTATTAGAGCGATTAAGATATTGCAAATCCAGAACGCAGGACACTTTAGAATGATAGCATCAGGGGTTTGCAAAACATTTCGCAAAAGATTATGTCGTATACCCTATATTTTACTTTATATGTCGTAATAATTTCATTCAATACCGATGCTGTTTTTAACAGGCAATGTTTTGAACAAATAAGTATCCTCAGGCAAAATATGGCTGTTGTAAAGTTACCATAACTGATTCATACTCACAGAATTTCAGGACTAGAGAGAAAACTTTGTTTCAAATAGAAGTATAGAACATGCACATATAAACATAAACAGAAAGGTGATAATAAGCTAGGTTAATCAATCAAAAATTCTGTTTCATCGCTGGACATTTCACTGCACAATATATTGAAAAAGAGAAAGCAAAGACCAGGTACTGAGACAAAATTCAAAAAGTCACCTTGTTTCCAGATCAACACTAGAGAGGCATAAGGCTCTGTAATTGCAAAGTGAACAGGCAAATCAGAAAAAATCTTATGAAGAGCAAATGCCGCAACTCTGTTTTGTGCATCCTGTCACATATAAGTGCACAATAAATTAGCATATTGATGATGGTCAGCATATTATTCAGGCACTTCTGATAAGGTTCATAACCAGAAGTTTCCAAAACTTTGAGTAACATTGTTAGAAAAATAATAGTACACTATAGACCTTTCTTTTTAGCTGTCCTACTTTATTTTCCTCAGAAACTGGCAAATCGAAGAATTAAACATAAACTTTCTTGAGAGAAGATATATCCCTAACTACAATTAGTCACAAAGCCCTATCTAGATACTTTTTAGCATCTTATTAAGAGAATATCAAATGTTAAAACATGGATCAATTGAGTACCTCGATAGATTCAAAGTCCCCATCTTGATGAGGAAGTTGAAGAGTTACCAGACCCCCGGCTTGTCTGCTCTTACCCCGTCCACTGGCTTTACGCAGAATGCTTACAGTATATGAGAAATTCCTTCCTTCAGTGGTTACTTTATTGAACTTTGGTGCCTCCCACCCTGACCTTTGACACAATTGATGGAGAAATGCCTTTGGGATCTTTTGCGCCTCACCCTGTAAACTTTCACATATTAAAGAGAGAGTCGAACAAAAGAAGCTGCCCAGTAATAGGGCTGACACTAGAACAAACCAAGAGAAAAAGGGAGTAGAACAGGGAATAAAACCAAGCTTACCAATCGTATTTAGAGAAGGAAATTCCATATTTATTAAGCATAGTTAGAACTCACTTTACTGGATCATAATTTCAGCATATGTGATGAAAAATTAAGAATCACTCATATGTGTAATAAATGCATTAAACACCTACTATATGTAGTATTTAGTAGTATCTTGAGAGCTAAATTGTATTTATCCTAGAATCGTGTTTGACGAAGAGTTACCTTCTTCCAGATGCCTTCTAGTTTCTCAAGATTTTTCTCACTGCGTAGCTCTCTCATCTTTTCCTTCTTCTGCAATTCCAGAAGTTCATGGGGCAAAGCTTCAGAAGGTGGAACATCTTCTGAAAACATATCGCCGAGCTCGACGTCCTCTGAATTATCATCCGATGCAACTAATTCTTGTCCCGGGGGATTTGAGGGAATAGTTTTAGGTTGAATTTCCTCAGATCCACTGCTCTCAACAGGATTTGCACCCAAGCTCGGATCATCTAATGGCTGAATAGAGACAGCGTCAGCATTTACTGATTCATGAACGTTATCAGGCATGGGAGACATTGATTCTTTTTCTGCAGCATCTTCAAAAGCATATTCACGCTGAAATTCAGATTCCAGCATTGCTTCTGATAGTCCTGCAAAACAAACATATATAACTAATGATAGGCTGCACCAATTCAAATGATTGACAGATTGATTACTAAAAGATTAAACTTTACCAAGAGCAGATATCTCTTGTTTGAGCTTGCAAATGGCTAGGCCTGCTTGCTCCTGTCCTTTTTTATCACGCTTCTCCTTTGCTCTTAAAGCATCTGATCTTGCTGAATAATAGTCTTTGGCAATCACATCGAAAGACTTCGGACCGGATACCTAGTATAAATTTTATGAAATGATATCACAACAGAGAACAACATGAAAAGCAGGACGACGACCACTATGGTGATGCAAAACTAATTGGCTGAAATCTAAAGATTAACATAACCATCCTAAACAAGTGAAGAAGGTTCCACTTCTACCGCAAGAGAAAGAATATATATCGATAGCAGGTTGCCACCGGCAGAGCCACAAACACTATGGCAAAATGAATAAGATAACTTCATAAGGTTCTGCCATGACAAATTATTTAATAAGCTTAACCCATGTAATACCTTTTTAGCAAAACAACTATTCATGATCAAAATTCAAGAGCTTCCAGATATTCATAGTTTTGTAAAGGTGAAATTATTCTATCACACCAAAAGCATGAGGATATACTAATCCTTAAGTAAGATGTATGAAAGATAACATGCAAGAAAAAAAACTAAGGTATAACCATTAAGCACATCCACATCAATGACGGAACTGGTCTCACTAAGTAGTCTACTATATTCCATTTCGTTCCCATAATGGAAAGAAGCCAGGAAAAGAGTTGAATTACCTTCCTGCTGGAGTCAATGCCATCCACCTCATCTTCCCAAGATTCCAATTCTTCCTGCAAATTTCATTCAATGACTAAATTAATCTGTGAACTAAATATTGCTTTGAATTGCACCTTCATATCATTTTCTAACTCTACCCAAGATTATGTCGCTAGAACTATCATGTATTAAGCTTTTGGAAAGTGCTTCTATATAAGTACCTCTTCCTGTCTCATCATATACTGACGGATCCAATCAGCTTGAGATGATTTGCCAGAACTAAGAGAATCTTCTTCATCTTGCTTTCCCTTAGCTCGAACTAAAACCTCAGGCTCCTCCTCCTCTATCTGGCCTAAAGAGTCAGCAGAATCGTCCCAATCTTCCCGTGAGGTCGATATCACAGCCACAGAACCCCCTGCAACAACAATGAGAAGGTACAAACATCAATTCACGACAACATATAAGTGTTTCACGTGTGCGCCGATGTTATGCATACCTGTGGTAGGAAAACGAGAAGCTCCAGTAGAAAACTTCACTGGCAACTCATGACTCGGCAAATTCAAGCATAGCCAATCAAGTGCAGCCTCAAACGTAGCTCCATCCTTAACAGAAACATACACATTGTATTAGACATTGCTTGAAGAAAATAAAACAGTTAGAAAATGAAATATAAACTAAAATTTCAACAAAGGCCGATGGTGAATGAGGAGTTACTCTAAGAGAGGAGAGAGCGAGCTCAATTTGATCATCTATGAATCCTTCACAAGAGAGTTTCTCGTAGACATTAGTGAGTTTCTTTGCTTTTTGATTCTTTGAGAGCGAATTATTGATAGGAGCCGTAATCGGAGGAGTGTTGCGGCCAGAGTTGAGCAACAGCCGCCGCAAACGATCCTCGTTCTCCGCCGAAATCTGAAGCTTAGGACCTGCAGAAGGTTTTTGATAATTCGATTTCGACGATGAAGAAGAAGCAGCTTTGTTGTTTTGCTTCTGAGGTTTCTTCTTCGGAGCCATTCTTTTCGACTTCCGAGTTTCCTCTGGTCTCGTCCATCAAAGACGGAACCTGAAAGATGGAGACGAATATTGAAATGTTGGGCCTTATGGGCTTTATTCTTGAAACCCAAGTATTGATTCTTGGATTTTTTAGGCCAGGGCATTCGGTCGGTTCGGTCCGTTTGGGTTCGGAATTTCGGTATTTTGGTTTATTCGGTTTTTAAAAAATTCTAAAGTCGATTCGGTTCAGTTCAGAAATTAAAATTTGGTCCGGATTTAGTTTTTAAAATGATTTCCTTATTTGAACCGAAATTTTTAAATTTGGTGACAAATTGACGTCAGAGGTCCAAGGGTTTTTCTAGTCCGGAGCTTTCCCGCATGAACTTAATTTTATGCAGCTGAGTGTACTTCCCACGAAGGCTAATCCGACTAGTATGACCCATTAGTCTTTTGTTCGGTGATTTATAAAATTATCTCCAAGGTTTTATGTTCAAGGCTAAAGGAGTTTCTGCCGGGTATAGTGTCAGATACTCAAAGAGCTTTTGTTTCTGGGAGGTTAATTACGGACAACATTCTCATTGCTCATGAGACTGTCCACGCCTTGAGGACTAATCCTAACAAGTGAACTATCTTTTGTCTTTGAAGTTCCTTTAGAATTTAGCTACAATGCAAATTTGTGGGTTGTTTGATCCATTTGTGATCTTTCATTAACACTTGTCACTATTTTTTTTCAAGTGTCCTTTGGAGACATGATTGCTTGTGACAATGAGAATGTGAGTTTGTTCTGCTAGTATCTTATTTATAAATTATCAATCTATGATTTGAAGTCTGAACACAAATGTAACCAGAACTGCAGTCTCTTACAGGACTAAATGCTATGTCATGTTTCAAGCTCATAGTAAAAGATGGTGTTTTAACATGTTCAGGTCTCAATGTGAAACTCTAATCACGCCGGGAAACTTATGTGCTAGAAAATCCACTAGAATCAAGCTTTTATAGTTGAATCTTTCTAGAGCTTATACAAACACAACTCAAAAGCTACACACATCCAAACACACCCTTCCATTCCTGATGCTCTTGGTGCTGAATCTCATCATCTAACGGATTCACTAGCAGAAAAAGTTAGAAAATTGGTGGATGAGTATCTTGAAGACATGGAAAAAGTTAAGCTCGAGAAGGGTCTTGAAGTTACTATGAAGATTTCGAATGAAGGGAACACATACTTGCAGGTAGAGGCGTGCCTAATGAGTTAGAAAAAAAGCATTCGCCTCAAGCCCCCAAAATATATAAAAAATTTAGGGCCCCCAAAATTTGTAACATATAGTTATAGTATATCATAATGGTCATTTGGGCTCTATATTTTGTATGTAATCCATATTTGATTCTTAAATTTTGTTTTTAATCATAGGTTAGTAAAGAAAACTAAGAACTACCAAAAAAATTAAAAAAATTGAGATCTCAAAATCTAAATTGAATCTGAAGTGTTATATTTTTTAAAAGAGTGGAAGATTATTATCCAAACTCATGAATTATTTATCTAATATGATTGACTACTCGAGTTTCATTTGGCCTTGTTGGAAAAAAAATTTCAAAGTAACATTTAATGAAAGATTGAATAGCCTAACTATCATATCCATAAAAAGAAATACATCATTTTAGAAATACATTATATATATTTTATAAAAAATTATATTAGAAAAGCTTTACTTTTTAAATTCGCCTTAGGCCCCTCTGGAGCTGGGCACGGCTTGCTTGCAGGACAATAAAATTTGGAAACTTTACGATGAAGATAAGCCTTCTTGTTCATAAGAACTTTTTACTGTTTAATAAAGCTGTCATTGTAAGAACCTTTCACGCCATCTTTTTCTCGTAAGGTGTTTAAGCAACTAAACCTGCCTCCAAAGTTTTCCCTGTGCGACGAAAGAGGAGAGTTGTTGCAAGCAAGTAGACTTTGGGAGATTCTGCCTCCAAAGCACAGGATAGGTACCCCTCAACCATTGTTTATGAAGATGGAAATTAAAGAGATGGAACATTACAGAGAAAATTTTGCTGGAAGTGAAGCTGATAGAAAAGCTAGGGATGCGAAAGGTAGAGGAAAGACGAAACCTCAACAGCTGGATAATCGCGAAATTACTATGGAAAGACTTGATATTCGAGTTGGTAGAATTGCGATTGCTGAGAAACATCCAAGGGCAGATGCATTGTATGCGGTAGAAATTGATGTTGGGAGATGAGCTTTACACAGTTGTTATTGGACTAGTTTAAGCATATACCTCTTGAGGAAATGCAGAACCGTTTGTTTTGTGTTCTTTGCAACTTGAAACCCGCGAAAATACGGGAGTTTTTGTCACAAGGAATGGTTCTTACCGCTTCTAGTAGTGATGGAAGCAAGGTAGAGTTAGTTGAGCCACCTGAAGCTGCTAAGATGGAGAGCGAGTTACAATTCCCGGGTTTGAAGGCGAGCCAGACGAGGTCTTAAACCCGAAAAAGAAGATATGGGAGAAACTTGTGGTGGATCTACACACTAATGAGAATCTAGTTGCTTACTATAAAGATTTGCCCTTCACTAAATCTGCAGGTGAATGTAAAGTTTCATCCATCAGTAATGGCACAATCAGGTAAAAAGCTTCCTTGAGCCATAAGTCATTTCTATCTTTCTCTGTAAGGAGAGGTTTTTGTTTTTTTTGTTTTTTTTTTTTTTTAAATTCTTTATTTCATTTGGTATTTGGTTATTTTCTTCTCTGGTTTGTGAGATTTCAAACATTGGTTCGGTTTTTTCTATTTTATGGATTTTTTTTTTTCAGAGAAAAGCAAAAAAAAAATCACGAATACATTCATAGAAAATCAGTAGTTATCCTTATATGTTTTCTTGATTCACAAAATTGACACTTTAGGTTTAAAACTATAATTGGTCATGCTATTAGAACTTTCTAGTATTTAATAATACTGTCATTGTAAAGAGATTTTGGACAAGACTTTAAACTGATTTAAGTAAAACAAAAAGTAGTTGGCAAGTCAACTTTCTAAGGGACTTAGTCTTGTACCGTTCATCAAGTCTCTGCTTATAATTTGTTGTAAAAGCAAAGAAACCAAACCGATTCCACCCAACAAAACCATCATTACCAATACAATAACTTCTTCTCTATCTATTGTTCCTCTACGGATACGGAAGAGATGGAAGAAAATAATCAAGTCGAGCAACATCATGTCGACAATTCTCGTCCTTTTAGATCGGTAAAAGAAGCCGTTGCCATATTCGGCCAACGGATTATGCTACCAGGACCAACTCATACCATAAACCCTAAACCGGTAAGTCTTATTGCTAGTCCTCGCATTATCCAGACTTCTAAACTGGTGAGTCCTATTGCTAGTCCTAGCACCAACCAGACCACTAAACCGGTAACTCCTATTGCTAGTCCTAGAATCAGCCAGACCGCTTCTTCATCATCTTCTCCATGGAAACAACGCTACTCGTTGCCCTCTTCTCCTCAAGGTCCAAAAGAAGAGATCATGGATGTTTTAATGAAGCTTGAAGCCGAGATAAAAGAAACAAAGACAGAGGTAAAGATGTTGAAGGAGAGAGAATCAGAGACAGAGGTGACTTTGGCTACTTTAAATGCCGAGCTACATAAGAACATGTCAAAAATGGCTAAAGCTGAGGCTGATGCTGCAGGGAAGAGTGCAGCAGCTATGGCCAAATCGGTGAGCATCAAGGAAACGAAAGAGAAGGAAAACGGGGAGGAAGAGAGGAGGAAAGAGCTGATGAAGAGGATGCAGAAAGAGTATCCTTCATTGGCTCAGATACTTGACAGTAACAAAGGAGACAGTTATGGGTATTTTGCCAAGACTACGAAAAAGAAGAAGAAGAAACCTCTTGTGGGAGATTTTATCTTCTTCAAGAAGAAAGGGCATGTGACTGAAATTTCTGGACCTCTTTACACTACCTCTTCAACCCTGCACTTTTAGCTGAAAAACCCAAAATCCAGAGAAAATCATGTACACTACATATATGTATGTTTTGTATGTATCTATATTTGTGACATATATGTGTATGTCTGTGTCTGTGTTTGTGTGTGTGTGTGTTCTTTATTTGTTTGTCTCTTTGTTTCTTTGTTTGGATTTTGAGTGCAAAGCATCAGTGTGTGTTCCCTCCCTCTCCTATAATCAATATTAGATTGTGAGACTCACATAAAACTATAAACTCGATCCAAAGATTGACTCCTACATTAGTAGACTATTAGCGTAAACAGAGAGAATCAAAACTTGAAAAGAGTTTGATAAAAAGTTAGGAAATTAGTCCGAGAAATGCCATATTAGCATACCTTTATAGAGACTAATAACTCCTAACGTCGAGTGGCTCCGTGTGCGCAGAAGGAACTGGTCTCTGGAACTAAACCACCTCAAGGGTTAGAAAAAATGCTGACAAAGCCACTGATGCAAAGATGTATTAGAAAGGCTTAAAAGAAACAGCCTCTTTTTATTTATTATTCCAACGTAACTAACAACAACGTCTAGGATCCATACAGAAAAGAGATGTAACAATTACAACAGTAAAGAGGAGGACGGCGACATGGAGCAGAAAAGGAAAAAAATAAAAGACTGTAACAGAAAGGTACCAAAACTCAGAGATTTACACCAAAGAGTCTTCTTATAACTTGTTCAGCGTTTGCATCTTCCATAACACAAGATTTAAAGCTTGAGGTTTCTCAGGAGCTGACCCCATCTTGGAGTATCCTCATCAAAAATGTAGGTCAGCGGTGAAACTAATACCCCACTGCCTCCGACCTGCAATAACATTGATGAACATGATTATAAAACCAAGAGAGGGGTAGATAAGAAACACAGATTTATGTGAATTCAAAGCAACTTATTTGTTGATCCAGAACTAGCACATCAACATTTAACGATCGGGGTGGGAGTAAGATAAGTGAGAAAGAAATGGCAGGGATTACTAACCGCTCTCAGTTGCTTCACAGAGTCATATAGGGCCGTTTTTGGTACACAAATCACAATGGCATAGTAGTCAACTGATACTTTTCCATCTTGAGTGCAGTAAACTGGGCTTATTGTTGGTCCCTGCTCATTATTAGAGAACCCATAAACATTCAGCAAACACTAAAAAGCTACGGCTTAAGAAAACCCGTATCATAATGAAACATTACCTGCAATCCTGATAATAATGGTTGGCTCAACACACGCTCAGCTACTTCCTGAGCACTATTTCCCCTCATGTTTGCAACAACCTGAAATGGAAGTATTAGAGAAAAGAAAGCGAAAGGGGTGAATAAGATTAAAAAAAAACATCACAGGAACCAAGTGCATACAGTGAATTGACCATCGGCCTTCAAATGGGCCTCCAATCTCTCAAGAATCTCATGTACTGTGTTTAATGCCCCTTTTCTCTCAGTCAATGCTCTTCTACTTGCCACAAGTGCCGCCTGAAAGTTAAGAAGAAATGTTCAGGAATAATGGTCGCCAACAGATTCTACGCAGACAGTTCATGGATCCAAGAACTTCACATCACCTGACTCTCCAGCACAACACCTCCTTCAATTTCTTTTAAGTTGTTCTCTTTGAGTGTTGTCCCACTACTCACAAGGTCCAAAATGGCATCAGCTATCCCCATCTAATTAACAAGAACATAAGAGTCAACAAATCAGTATAGCTTAGAAAAGAATTGAAGAAAGATTATACGGCTTAGATGTAAAATGATGTAATCTCACCGCCGGAGCTGCCTCCAGTGCTCCGTCTGCAGTTGAAAACGTCACATGCTTAATGCCGTTTTCTTTCATAAATTTGGGGCCGAGCTACAAAAATAAGTTGAATCATTCCCAAATATTATATTAAAGCTAAATGAATCCTGAGAGAAATTATATGACAACAGCGCACCAAAGGAGAATCTGTAATTCATCATACATAAGTGAAGCCAGTGGCAACGCGTAAGGGTCTCTCCTCACTCCACTGGGGCATTTGTGCTAGCTCCTTCAGAGAATTTATATTCTCAAAAATCCCATAGTTAGGAATCTGAGATCATTTGACATGCAATCAGAAAACCATCTGAGGTAATGATATGAGGACCCCAATCACAAAATATTAGAGCATACCGCGATGGACAGGTGACAGTCTCCAAAGTTGAGAGCTTCATGGACAATGATAAGATCTTCATTTCCCTAAAAAGAAAACTCAAACATCTAAATAATGATGCAAACGAGGCCTTCCAAAGACAATTCAGAGAATCACAGGGAAAACTCTATATTCTAAATCCTATAGGCTAACGCAAAAATATGGCTTATCAGTAATACAAAAAAAAACTGAATTTTTTTTTTTAACAATGAGCATAATGATAAGAACACCACCGCTAAGAATTCTTACATTCTGATCATGATATCAAAGCTTCTCAAGTTATGATCATCACTTACCTGACCATACTCACTAAGTGTGTCAAGACCAACGATACCTAGATCAAGATCTCCAGAAAGTAACTTCCTGACAATGTCTTTCGGCCGTTGAAACCAGACTTCAGTGTTTGGTAACTAGAGTACATGAAAAGATTATAAGTAAACTAGGTTCTTAACACAAAAACCAAAAAAAAAACACAATCTGTTTTTAAAGTCCGCTTTAAATACATACCTGGGGAATTTGTGCAACATATTGCCTAGGATTGACTTGTTTAACAAACAGTTGACAGTCCTTCATACAAGAAAATAACAGATAGGAAGAGTCAATATGAGATTACAATTCACTAGCTAAGAGTTCATATGAAACTTTGGCAATGATTCAAGAAACGAAAAAGGGGAAAATTTGTCTTAAGAAAACGAGATCATCAAACAAAAAAGAATCACTCACATGTCTATGATCCAACTTAAACCAGATCGTCTAGAAATCTATGCAAGTTGAATAACCAAACGATAAAAAGTTTCTAGCTTCAATAAACAAAATAGCCAAGATTCGATCTTTCAACAAACGTAACACAAACTCAACAGTAAAGAAGATTCCAGTGAAAAAAATTGAACAACGTGAAGAACAGTTCTCAGAATCCATTAAAGTTTTCAAAGCACAAGAAACAAAACAGAAAAAAATATATAATAAAACACAGAAACAGAAAGCTACTTCTTGATTAAAAATAAAAACAAAAATTAGTCTCTATCAAAATCAATTACGAAAACATGATTAGTCTCTAATTAAAAAAAAACGATTTTGAACGAATTACAAACAAAAGATAACTACTTTTGATAATAATCACAAAATGTAATCTCAAACCTTGAGAAGATCGATCGAATCAGCGGCCATACGTCCTTTACTAGGAAGACCAAGACGAATCTGATCTCGCTCAACAACAACAGAGGCCGGAGCAGAACCATTCGCGACAGAGCTTTGAACGGAAGCGACAGAGGAAGTAACCAATCTGAGACATTTCCGACGAGGTACGATGATGGAGAAAGCGGTGGAAGGAGACGGCGATAGGAGAGGAGATGAAGATGGGAAGGAAGAGGAAGGGCATTGTTGTAAATTGGTAGGGAGAAGGATAGACATTGTTGTTGGTTGTTGTTGTTTGTGGTGTGGCTCTTTGGGAGAGTGAAAGGTTTTTATTTTGACCGGAGAAGGATTTATATATATATATAAAGGTCACAGCAGCCTCACCTTGGGACGGGGAGATACTCTATTACAGATTCTTGATGCCACTTGAAATTTTAAGGTATGATTCATGCGTTTTTTTTTTTTTTTTTTTTTGATTATTTAAATAGGAAATTTGTTTTTTAAAACGTGAAGATTTTTTAAAAGAATGAATTAAAATTTTACGAAAAAGGAAGTGTGGGTCGATATGTGTTAATTATTAGAATGAAGTGAACGGTGTGGATTAAGCGAGATAAGTGTGATTAGTGTATGTGACTGTGGAACAAATGGGACCAAATTACTGTAGATCGAGTGGAATTCTTTTTTGAATGAAGATGAGAAATACAGTGTCGGTTAAATATTTATCAAATTTTTGGACAGTTTTTTAATTAACTTTTAAATGAGTTTTTTCTTATATAGAGAGATAGAATTGTATTAATTAGGTTTGACAAAAAAACCCAGAATTGAAAAACTAAATCGAATCCGACCCAAAAAAGTGGTACTAAATCATATCCCAAATTGACAAGATACTCGAATAGATCCTAAATTTCTATACCCGAAAAATCGAATCCAAATCCGAACCAAACCGAAAATTGAATGCGTACCCAATATACCCAAAATATAATTATATATCAGAATATATTAATTATATATATACTTTAGATAACCAAAATATCCAAATTTACAATTATAAACCCTAAAATATCAACTATTTTAAAACCAAAATATCTAAAACCCTCAAAATAACCAAAAAATTTGAAAATTTTTAGTTATATATTTTTTTTAAACTAAACTTTAATCAAATTAAACAAATTGTATTTTTTCTTTGAATATTTCGGGTACCCGAACCCGACCCAAATCTGTATGGAACCAAACTGAATTCGGACCAAAAATTATAAATACCCGAATAAGTCTTAGACTTTTAAATCTGAAAATCCGAAAGACCCGATCCGAACCCGAACGGATACCCAAACGCCCAAATAGTATTAATAATTAATAAATAAAACTAATCTACGCAGGCGGCGACACGAAGGAGGAGAAACCTAAAAATTGGGGAGATGACGAAGAAGGAGGATTGCGTGAACAAAAAGGAGTATGGTGATGAAACAAAGGTTAAGGGCTCATAAAGCCGAAGCCACCGCAGCGGCGAAAGTAGGTAGTGAAGCCGCCGCGAAACGAGCTACCAGAGACGAGGTGTCTATGGACAAGGAACTCCGCCGGAAAGCTTCGTTTACCAGAGTCTTCAGTGACGAAGATCTTCTAGAAAAATTCGAGGCGGAAGGATTTGATCAGATCCTGGGAGGTGAAATCACACCCAAAATCTTGATCTCGGCTGCCACTGAAGATATGGAGACTCATAGGAGAGATGGTTTTCTAAAAGATTTTCTCTCGTTGTTCCCAAATTCTACATACCATGACGATTCGACCTCTGATCTTGACGCTTCTCAGCTGATGAAGATTGCAAATGATATGGAATGCACAACTCTCTTTCAACTTGTTCCGTTGGAAAGTGATCTTGGCTGCGTTATCCATATGGTCAGCCTGGCGAAAGGGGCTTCTGCTGAATTCTGGTGTTCGAACGGAGAGGATCATTTAAATTCTGCCTTGATGGATGGTGCGTCTCTCAATACATGTTTGAGTGGATGCATCGGGAGAATGATACAATCATTCTTTACCAACAAGGATCGCAAGGATCTCGATTTTACATGTTTCGGAAATAACCGTGTCTTCAAGTACATCATTGGTGGAAGAGTTGGGATTCATGGAGTTAGAGCTGGGCCTCGATTCATGTTCAACTTGATTAACGTAATGATGGGAACTTACGACACCAAGAGCGGGGAGTACGAAAGCATTTCTATGCCTCAGGGTCTTGCTATGAGCGCTTCTCTCAGATGCCATAATTTGAGAATTTTTAATCTTGGCTGCCACAGTTTAATCTGTGTGCCATAACACATGTGATTATCCTTTTTTACCCTTAATGAAAATCTTTGAATATATTTATATTTGAAAATTAAAATGATAAAGAAATTCAAAAAGTCAATTCATCTACCTGAGCAGCTCCATTCTCATCTACTTCTACGAGCTCCCCGACCAAACTCCAACAGCTCTCCGACCACCTCCTTCTCCTCCGAAACAGCAAAACA
>VBRH01000721.1:67031-78502 GCA_014578085.1 Cardamine resedifolia | reverse complement strand
TACTGTAGTAAATCGAACAATTGTTTCTAAAATAATTATAATTATCAGAACTGAAACTAAAAAAAGGTATATTATGTTTTTTACCTTGTTTATTCAATCTCCATATATCAAAAATTAATGAATATTCTAAACCAAAACCGTACCACTGGAATTATAAGGGATTACTTTTTATTTTGGTTACTATGCCTAAAATTAAAAATATGAAAAACTAAACGTATATCATGAACTAGTGGTAGTACGAGGAGTTGGCTCAATTGTGCTCCGGATGTCAATTTTTCTTAGAAATATAGAGGCATTTTTAAATTCGGAATATATTAAGAATAGATTTTGGATATCGAAGAAGACTAGGAGCGAAAGTCCAGAAATCCTAATCTAAAAAAAAAATCTGAACCTACGGTCCGTACTCCGTACCAAACGTATTTATACAAAACCAAATATCTCGCAACTCTAACCAAAACCAAACGGAATTCGAATTAAACGCCTCTTAATATGATTTTACTCTATTGTAAAAACAGAGCTACTTTATATAAATGTTTTAAGATTTTCTGGATTTGCCGTTGCTTTTATGTAGGTGAGTCCAAATGGTGAAAACCCCGCATGGGAAGCTTTAGGGTATCGTGTAAACCTTGATGAGAACAAACCTTCTGAAACTCATAAAGAAAGACCTCTTGAGAAAGGAATAGTGGAGACGATGAAAGAAACAGAGCAGACACTCATCGAATCACTTGCTCAGAAAGGCCTAGAAACGGACCTTGACATGGACCAAGATGCAATCACAATCAAATGCGACGCTGTGGTGGTTGGATCTGGTTCAGGAGGAGGCGTAGCAGCTTCTGTTCTAGCAAAATCTGGTTTAAAAGTGGTTGTTCTTGAGAAAGGAAGCTACTTTACGACTCACGATTATCGTCCTTTCGAAGGTCCTGCCTTGGATAAACTATATGAAAATGGAGGAATCCTCCCGACCGTTGATGGGAATCTTATGGTTTTGGCTGGAGCAACTGTAGGTGGTGGATCAGCTGTGAACTGGTCTGCGTGTATCAAAACTCCGAAATCGGTTCTTCAAGAATGGTCAGAGGATCAAAAGATAACTTTTTTTGGCACAGAAGAATATGTTTCGGCTATGGAAGTTGTGTGCAAGAGGATTGGTGTTACAGAGAAATGTGAGATGGAGAGTTTTCATAATCAGATTCTTAGAAAAGGTTGTGAAACTCTTGGGCTCAATGTGGAAAACGTGCCGCGTAACTCCTCTGAGAGTCATTACTGTGGATCTTGTGGGTATGGTTGTAGACAAGGAGACAAGAAAGGAAGTGACCGGACTTGGCTTGTGGACGCGGTGAATCACGGCGCGGTGATTCTAACGGGATGTAAAGCAGAGAGATTCATACTCGAAAAGAACGGTAATACCAAAGGAGGCAAGAAAATGAAATGTTTGGGAGTATTGGCGAAATCTTTAAACGGAAACATAGTCAAGAATTTAAAGATTGAAGCTAAAGTAACGGTTTCAGCAGCGGGCGCTCTTTTAACACCTCCTTTGATGATCTCTAGCGGGTTAAAAAACCGACACATCGGTAAAAACCTTCACTTACACCCTGTTCTAATGGTGTGGGGTTACTTCCCGGAGAAGGCATCTTCTAATTTGGATATCAAGGGAACCTCTTACGAAGGCGGGATCATAACATCACTGAGCAAAGTGTTTTCAGAAGATTCAAAAGATTCAGAAGTCAGAGCTATCATAGAGACACCAGCACTAGGACCAGCTACATTCTCGGTGATAAATCCTTGGACTTCAGGGCATGATCTGAAGAAAAGAATGGCCAGATACTCAAGAACCGCGACTCTCATAACGATAGTTAGAGATCGCGGGTCAGGAGAGGTGAAAACCGAAGGAAGGATAAGCTATGTTGTGGATAAAACCGACAGAGAGAATCTAAAAGCCGGGATTCGACAGTCATTGAGGATACTTATTGCAGCTGGAGCAGAGGAAGTGGGAACTCATAGAAGCGACGGGCAAAGACTGATATGCAAAGGAGTTGATGAGAACTCGATCGAAGAGTTTTTGGACTCGGTTAGTGCTGAGGAAGGGCCAAAGGCAATGACTGAGAAATGGAATGTGTATTGCTCAGCTCATCAGATGGGAAGTTGTAGAATTGGAGAAAATGAAAAAGAAGGAGCAATAGATGTGAATGGAGAGAGTTGGGAAGCTGAGAAGTTGTTTGTGTGTGATGCAAGTGCTTTGCCAAGTGCTCTTGGTGTTAATCCTATGATCACAATCATGTCTACGGCTTATTGTATCTCTACAAGAATCGCTAATTAAGTCCATCACCACAGGTTTGTCTCATTGAAGCAAGTTGTGTAAGTCTATATTTATTAGTTGTAAAAAATCATATTTATGTGATTGATCAAGACTCGTCCTAGTATACTGTAGACTGTTTAAATTACACAATAAAACCTGGCTAGTCATAAAATTTGTCTTTGTCCAAGACTCAAAGTTATTCTTGTTTGAAAAAAAAAAAAAAAGTTATTCTTGTTCACCCAAATTAGGTTAATGTGTAACTAACAAAGATGGTTTATTGGTTTGATACGAGTTCTATTGGTTTAATAGAAAAAATTGTATTATCGAAAAGAAAGTCATTATAGTTAAGATGATAATAGTGTGACATTCTTTATTAGAAAAGAAAAGAAGATTTGAACATAAACCCAAATCAAAATTTACAGAAATAAATATATGAACTGGGAAGTTAATTTGTTTTGTTCGTATTGCACTTTGGAATGTTTTACAAATCCAGAATCCATTAGTCCTTTTTTTTGTTTTTAAGGATAAATGGTTACGCAATTTCAGGAGTTTCTCAATGGTTGTTTTTTCCAATATTTGGCTTAATCGATACAAAAGCCAAAAATGTTTTCCCCTATATCTTGGGAACCTGGTTCAAGACTAAACCCTCCAATTTATATAACCTTAACCGTCTGAGTCTATGTCACGAAACGGTAACGGTACGGTCTTCACTGCCCTAAAGTGGCCGACATTGTTCAAATGCTCATTCTCCACTCTATAATTACAAAAAGAAACACAAAAAGATTCATATTTAATAACATTCAAAAAATCAAGTTTAAAAGACAAATTTTAGACCTAGTTGAAGTTTTTTTTTTTTTTACCTGTAAAAGTTCCAATGTCCTCGACGAATGACTTCAAGCGACGCCAATAAGAAATCTAGCAAGTGAGATTGAACAGGACTAGCCCTGAATCTTATCACTGTCTCGATCCAAGCAACTCGCAACACTAAATTCAATGCCTGAACAAAATATATATTAACATCTCAGTATTTAATAAAAGATCTTGTAAAACACGTTAAAATGATGTGATTCACTTACAATGGAGAGATAGTAGACGTTCTTGTTCTTGAGGATTAAGTTGTCCCTTAGCCATGGATTTTTCGATTTAGGGTTTAGAAGACCCCAATCCTTGACAAAGTCCCAGTATAACTGATAAAGCGTGGCCACCACGGAGCTTATGAGCACGACGACTAACCAAAAATCGGTGTTTTCTCTTGCGTAGGTTATGCGAACTCCGGCTGCAACCATCGCCGACACGTATTTCCCCATGTTCACTAGGTGATCATTGTTTGATTCGTCCCACCATCTCCTTATGCACTAATATTGTTCATAATGTTAAGGGCTTTTGATTAAAATAGAAAATAGAAAGAAAATCTTAAGCGAGCTTACTTGCATAGCACGCCAGAAGTAGGGTGAGAAAGAGATTATGTAAGCAAGTTCTCGATAGATTCTTCCGTTTTTGCAGGTATTATATTCGTGTGTTTTAAAGCTTTGAGCCATGAAGTAACACCCAGTTGACTCAATATGTCTCAGCAATGGAATCTGAAATGAAAACATCAATAAAAAAAGTCAGAACACGATTAGTGAGTTAATCATAAACTATAACTCTATGTTGTCACCATCAACTTAAGTTGCATTGGTTAATTAATTACCTGACTAGTCAGCTGATCGGCCATGAAAAAGTCAACCATCAAAACCTGTTCCGTACAAAACCATGTCCACAATGTTATGTTTCTGCTGATTTCTTGAGTTGGAAGTAACCATATAATTCTAATTGTTACCTTGTAGAAAGGTGAGCAAACAATGTTCCTCAAGATGCGAATGAAGCAGAATCTTGTTGGACGATAAAATGTGTCGAAGGGGCAAATCAAGACACAAATAAAGATCTGTCGAACATTAGAAAAAAAAAAAATCAGCGTTTTGAAATCGTGGTTGAAACGTGCCGTATGGTTAATCAAGCAAGTGATTTACCAGGAGGAGGATGCCTGGGATGGTGTCGACTTGGCTGGCGGAGAAACCAGCGGCGCGAAGGATGAGGTGGATGACCATAGCGGCCACGACGGCGGTCATGAACGTGGTTCCCATCAAAAACGCGTCTCGGTAACGCAACGCTGTGTTTGGTGCAAACTCGAATATGAAAGTGTAGTTTATTCTCGTGCTCTTCCACATGAACAGATTGCATCCGTACATGAACATGTGTAGACTCAGCAACGCGAAAACGCTGCGTTTTGAGAAAAAAACATCACGTTAACAAAGTAAGTTTTATAAACAATTTTCTTACTTTTTTTGTTTTTTTTGTTTTTAATGAAGAAATTAACCTGAAAACAGGATAAACAGTCTCCATATAAGAAACTTGGGCACCAGAAGTGAAAATTCCAGAGAGATGGGCTAGTATTATGTAAATACTAAACAATGAGATGAAGCAACCCGTAAATAATCCTGCAGAAAATATAAAATTTCGGTTGAAATATTAATTTTTTTGTTATGCAAGATTTATAAAATTAAGATAGTTAAAGGAGCAAAAAAACAGAGAAAATAAAATAATACCAACGAAGAAAGTGACCATGTGAGAATCTTTATGCTGGTGGGGTTTTAAGAATTTCATGGCCTTTTTCCTGTCATTGTTGGCGAAGTGCTTTGTGAATATGGACTCCACTTCGTCCATTAGTCTTACCACCTTTGTTTTATTTAATTTTATTTGAATCAAAAGTATTTCAATAAATTATTTATTCATAGCATTATATTAGATAAATAGACCTTTTATTTTACTGATATAATTAAAATTAGTACCTTATCAGAGCTGATAAATTGTGACCTCTTTACGACTTTGAGATAAGTTGATGATGCATGTTGACCAGAAACCTATTGCTCCATATATGAAGATCCATCATTAAGCACTATAATTATTGTTTTTATGTTAATCACCGAAATTACTATATATATATATATATATATATAGAGCCACTTTACCTTGTCGAATTTCTTCAATATTTTAGTAAAAGCAATCATATTCAACGAGCTGCCATAAAAATAAAGCAAACCAAGAATAAAAATCATAGGATCAAGAAATAAATATATATGAAAAAAGGAATTGATTTGAATCATTAATGAATCTACCTGTAAGTCTTTAACAAGCCAAGACCTTTGTAAAGCTCAACAAAGGCACTTCGTATCATCTTCTCTGCACACTGAATCTTTTTCCGGTTAATGAAATCTCCTCCGCCGCTTCTTGGGTTGTTAACGAGCTCCTCCCATAGAACAGACGTGGCAGTGGCGATGGATCTTGGACCGCCACCGTCGGCTCCGGTCACGGCGTCGGGAATGTCGACACGGAGAGACATTTTGGGTTTGCCTCCTTTTGATTTGGTTCTCGTTGCAGAGTTTATGAAACTCACACCGTTCCTCTCTAATGCCTCAATGATTTCGTCTGTTCTTGATGTTTCACTCTGTGTCTCACTTAGTTCTCCTGGAGAACCTAAAGAACCTAAACAATAAGAAAATATAATTTATCTATTTTGTTACCTAACAACAAAAGACACACAATCTACAGGTATAGATCATCATTGTCGGTCCATTTTTATTTTCTTACTAACAAATATTTTGTTTTTTTAGTAGAATCGATTTGTGCTCTCATGTTCTTGTCGGCCATTGAAATATAATATGCCGACATAAAATCTCAAAACTGTAAAAACTCTTTCATATAGTTTTTGACAGCTTCGAGTTTTGCATCCACATGAAAAAGATTCGTAAGCTTAAAGAATGTCGTCATTTCAATATGTGCAGATTTTCTAGTGTGTGCGCTAACAAATGTCAAATGTAATAAAATCGTAAATTGTGTTACTAAATAAAATATTAAATAACCTACTTTTCTTTTTACTAGCCGCACTACGTAAACGGCCTATAGGACATGCACTTTTGTGGTTTCTAATGGGTGCAGGCCACGTCATATCTCAGATATATAAATGGTAGCTTTTAAGAGTCGATGTCAACATGTATAACTTACTAAAACACCCTCAATCCGACCTAACTTGTAATGAAAGGTTTAATAAGAATTGAAGACTGACCTGCAGAGAAATCAGAGTTTCTAGCAGAAGAAGAGTAGGAGCGATGTGAATTCGAGCCAGACAGGTTTCTCTTCTTCCGATCACTTAGGATCTGTTTGAGTTCTGCAAGAATCTCTAACTGTTTCTTCAGAATCTCTCCTCTTCCCAAAAACTCTGTCTCTTTCGACTTGTGAAACTGATTCACTTTGTTTAGTTCTTCATCCAATCTTGCGAAAAACACTTTAACCTAACAAAGTTACAATAACAAAAGCATCCTTATGCCTATTAATCAAACAACTATATATTAAATGCAAAAAAGCTTTTAAAAGGTAGTCTATATTTGACCATCTTCATTAGGATTTAGGAAGTGGGTGTTGTGCAATTTAGGATAGCAATAAAATCACTATGTATGTGCTATCTAGGCCGTTTATTTATTTTGCTAATAGTAAGAAAAAAGAATCCGTAATATTAATACTGATAGTGATATAAATGAAATCAACAACAAAAACACCAAAAAAATAGCTAGGTCCTTATTTCAAGTTACTTATAAGAAAAATGAGTATTAATATGGTTAATTAGTTATATATATAGCATCCGAATAATAAACCAACATTTAAGTTTCAGCGTTATGTATTAATTATACCTCATCTTCTTCAGAAAACAGCTGAACAAGCTCAGTTTGGTAAATCTCCTCGACGTCATCATCACCATTTTCTAAGCTCTTTTTTCTCCTTACCTGTAAAAATTCTCGGGAAAATGACATAATATTAATTTCATCCCAACAAACCATGTAAATATCACATTTAATTTTTTGATATTTTCCTATACGTGTCATTGAATTGTATGTTTTTAAGGGGTGGTGACTTGTGAGTTTGTTGTCTTTATATAATTTTTTCGTCACGATGGTTTCGTGAGATATCACAATCTTCACAACCGTTTTCCACATCCTGGCTTTCGTGACACTATGAAGAAAAACAAACCTTATTTTGGAATTAGTGATCATAAACTCTAAGATGAGTAAGAGAGTCTAATAAGTAAGCAATCATTTTCCGGAAAACTATATATATTGCAGATTTCAGGATTAGTTAATTTATAGGATTTTTCTTGAATTTTAGCCAACGGGTAGGTTACTAAAGGCTACGGAATGTGTATAAATGATTGTTTTCTTGAACAGAAATACTGAGATTTGTAAATATTACATATTTGATACAGACAAAACAAACCAAGAAAGATTTCCCAACTTGCTCTACAAGACTAACATATTTGAATTCTATATCAAATATGTAATATTTACATATCTCAATAAGAGAAAATAATAATTTATAAAAAATGTGAGCAAATAAAATATCATAAGAAAAGAGAGAATTTAAGTAAAAGGCAGATTTCTCATGAAAAAAGCAAAATTTTCCGGTAACTCTGACGCGTAAACAAATACAAAGACGTAAGCAGGCACGAAACTCCATAGAAACAATCATAGGACCAAAAAAGAAAATTATACAAATAAATAAATCAATACATTATCGTTCTCTTAAAAACTATATTCCGAATTTGCCAAGCTAAATAGTGAGTTAACATCCGATAAACTCAAGAACTAGGGTAAAATTTGGAAATTGGTATATTCTAGTCCCTAATGGTATCAATTTTCAAACTACGTGTAATGCATTTAGACTTATAATTTCGATTGTTTTTTTGGTAAAAGGTTTTTTTTTTTTTTATCAGAGGTTACAAAAGTTACACGGAATTTAAAACTAATCATTATAACCGACAGAAGAATCAAGCATGTTTTTCATAAGCAAAAGCAAAAGTAGGTTAGTGATAAAATAATTAATTACCTGAAGGATCTCTGGTTTTTCTGAGGTGGAAAATAGTTTATCGGAGAAGGTCCGGGCCAATTTTCGAACCGGGTCGAAAAGAGACCGACCAAAATCGGAGTGATGAGCAATGGGGTAATGAGAAGCCGGTTTTGGTTTACGAGAGTTTTTTATTTTCTTGATTTGTTTCTTTAGTAGACAATAGTTAACAAAGGCCTCTTTCCACTCCGGTATGAGTTGTGCCTCTAGCTCCTTCGAGAACTTCACCATCGTCAATATAAAATCTCTTCCGTTTTTGATTAATATATTTTGGTAATTGTGAATTGGAAGAAATTATAAATTGTGAAGAAGGAGAAGAAGGAGTTTAATGTTAAGAGAGGCACTAAGAGGGAAAGAAGAAAGTTTGTATATATAGAGGGAGAAAGAGAAAAGACGTCTAGAGGAGGTGAATTAAGTTTCTTTTCTTAGTTTTTGTCACTAATTATTAAATGGAAATACACCTTTTTAAGTCCTTTGAGTTAATATTTTGCCAAATAGGTTTTTTGACTTTATTAATTTTTCAAGTTCTAACAGCCTCTTTTCCATTTTTTACTACTTTTCAATTTTTTTGAACATCTTAACTTTAATTTAAGAGAAAAAAAAAGACAAATTTTGTTTCTTCTTCTCCAAAGAATTTGAAAACTCTATATAAAAACTAATTTTATTTCATCTCAAAAGAATTGTAATTGTAATTTATTTTACATTTTCTGTTTTTTAAAATCTATTTCTCTTTGTAATCTATTAATTGAAAAAGCACTGAGAAAAAACAACCAAACTTATTGACATGCTGAAATTTTAGACTAAAGATGCAGTATACTCACAGAATTTTTTTTTTTTTTGTTTATAAATCGTAGGAGTTCTAAATTTTTGATCCGTAGTCTTTTTTAGTGTTCGAAACCAGCCATTAATAATACCATATTTAAGACGTAAGTCATTTTTCTCAAATGGACTCGACCTCATGAACTATTTATTAGTGATAGTCATTATACCAAAAGCCATTTGTTAGTTCATCAAAAATTTGATAAGTTATTTATCAGAAAAACATGTCAAGATGACGTAAAAGATTTGTATTAGGCTTGCAATCTCCAAAATCATCACTAATCACTTTGATGAATAAACCAGTAGATAAAACATATTAGTACCATTTAAAAAAAAAATTCATATCTTGTTTTTTTTTGTAAGTAGATTTTGTATTGACTAATTGGTAAAATAAGTATTTTCAATATTATAATAGAATTTTTTTTATTGTTTTCACATTTTGTAAATTAATGAATTAATGAAGGTCTTTAAAACAAATTAATAAAAATTTAAATGAATAGTGACAGTCTCTACAGCCAATCAGACTTTTATCGGAATTTAATTTAAATTGTAACAGTCTGACAAAAAAAGCTTTTACGTTAATATCTTACCAAATGGACCCCTAACTTTTTGATGCGATTTGTTAAAAGTAAAGTAATTCAAATGGGAAAATGGGAAAATCTTTTTATATTTGATTTTGCTTGGCCATTATGCGAGCTTAATTACACTCACATATATATGTAGATTTTAATATAACGCACTCATTAGTTTTGGTGTGAGTAGTGCAACTCGTCACGAATCCCACACACAAACACACTTCCATGCATTCAAGAAGGATAATATTTAAAGTTATCTTGCATACATTCTTTTTCCAAAAATAGTATTTTAAATTCATTATACAAATAATCTCAATGTATACTATGATCCCTGATGTAATATTACGTGTAACATGTTGTTTTTTTCGTTTTTTTTTAATTAACATAAATTGTAACAAAATAACCAACCACCTTAAGGATTCTGATAGCACACAAAAGCAAAACGCAAATGGATAAAATACCTAAAGTTTCTGTTTGTATTGGCTGCAGTGTTTTCATTCTTTTTTATTGATTAAAATACTAAAAAGTTGTGGTTTTTAAAAAGTAAACACATTAGGATACACAATATCAAATTATCAATATAAATGCAAACACAAAAACAAAAACAAATTGCGACCATAGTCATTATAGATTGTAGACTTATAGATTAATTTTTGAAAGAATGTTGGTTTTATTTTGGGATTTGAGTTTTGAAATATTAACATAATGAATTGGTCACTTTAAATTTATAATCATATCAGTAATTTTATTTGCATGATCTCAAAGTATGATCTTTTATCACTCGAAATGAAATTAAAGTTGATTCAAATAAGGTTAAAATGAAAGATTTCTGAATAGTTATGGCCTTATGGGTAAAATGTATACAATTTTCCCTCACTTGCACTAATAAAGTTATGCTAAAACGTTTCATTTTAAAGACGATCCAGGTGAAAACATGTTTTAACTACCTTTTCTTTAATTAGGTAAATAAATAAGAGGAAAATAAGAGAGTAAAAAGATCGTGTCGTGTGATCCAATAGTTTTGAGGTGGTACAACTCGTGGAAACAAATGTGGTAGCTCCATAACTCATGACGTGGAACAGCAAAATAGACGAACTTGATCAAGCTTATCTTCTAGATTTGCTTCTTTATTGGATTAATATATATCGTAATCCGTACGTGTCGTTCGTAAGAACTAGAGATTACAAGAACCACACTAGCGCCTACCGTTTTTTTATATGGACCAAAATTCAGATTAAATATTGGATTGAGCGCGAATGCATTAAATATTTACCATCAGTTATTTTGATTTCCAATAAAACAAAACGCCATGTTATTAGATATTAGCTAAGGTTAATCCCAAATCATAGAAGATTAAGGTCCAAGATCCGAATCCCTCCTACTTATAAAAAACCAAGAAAAAGAAGAAGAAGAGTACATATGAAATATATTTAAGTTTTTCTCCAATAAAAGAATAAATACAAAAACATAACTTAAAAGATCATGTAAATTTTCTTTTATTTGGTTATATATATAATCTTATATTTGATAGTAAAGCTAATAAGAATTAACTATAAAGCTAAAGTTTTGTTATTCAGCTACAAGTCTACGACAATGTTAGTCATTACCTACATAATTTTTATAAATCTACTTTTTCAAACTAATAAACTTTAGTATTTACTCATATTATTTTTTATATATTCGTATGTTATTTAATATATATATTTTTAAAAATTTAGATGGGGTTTAACACCAAGTCACCAAGGATAGCGCTGAACAAATATCTAATCTAGTAAAGTTTTATTTTAAAGATTTAATTGTTTTCTTTTTCTATAATTACTTCCGGAATGTCACCTAATAATTTTTTTTTTTTT
>VBRH01000721.1:53974-66990 GCA_014578085.1 Cardamine resedifolia | reverse complement strand
GCGTAAGTAATGTATGAAGATAAAAAATGTAGCATTAACGCCTACATGTTCAACAAGAAAGATTTCTCATTCAGAGTAGGGGATATCTCCTATCAAATCAGAAACCATTTGAAAGGGTACTAAAATACATCGTCTAGTGTGGAATTTTATTTATATCGTTTAGTGGATTAATAATTATCAGTAATAAACACATAACTAGGAAACTCGATTTTAAGTGAGAAAAAGGGTTAAGAAAATTGATTACAAAAAATATGATGATGGCTCTTGGAGTTTCGCTTAGGATGGCAATTGTTTCCGATCATGCATACATCACCACTTTAGTGGTAATACGAAAAAAAGATTTTCTTTTGTTTTCTTTTTCTCAAAATACACGGCATCTTGCTTTGTATATGGAATCAACTGAAGAGAATATTCCTTAGATGGGATCAAATGGCCTTTGACCCTTGTTCCAAATCTCGAAAGGAATGACAATATTTCGTAAAAAAGCATCACTTAGATGTCCTCCTATTCATTGCGATAATCCAAAATTTTGATAGACTTGTCGATCATGTATCTCTTTTTCAGTGTTTCTTCTTCACTTGTATCATACTACATATTACATTTCAAATTTCCTTATTTTGGCTTTAGCATGTTTTTCCGTGTACAATACATTTTAGTAAATCAAGAAGTCAAATCAATGATTGTATTTGTAATTCTTTCAACGTGCACCATATCTCTAAATGAAATTTGGGTTATTATACAAACGTCTCACTTATACAAAATGCAATGTTCTCATCAGAGACAAAGATTTTACTCATCTTGAGGATGCGAGCCTACGACTAGCGCTTTCCACTATCACTTGTATTGGGTTTTAATACCACTTCTCACATCTTTCTAGTGCACTTTCAAGTTTCAACTCATGAGTCCTCATCCTCAGCTAGTTTTGTTTTTCTAAAATTACATAATTGTTGTTTGGTTATTTAGTGATCACGTAGAAGTGGTCTTTGATTTTTTATTTTTTTCACTCCACAGTATTGGCAGTCATTTTTCAGTAATCTAATACTAAAGTTAATTGGCCACATAAATATCTCCTAATCGATCACCTAGAAGTTAAAACGTTTAATTGCTCCTACCACTAAGTCTAATTTCTTACAAAAAAAATTGACATCGAAATAGCGACCAGTGATTGATTTTTGAAATAGTTGTATGAGTTGATAAATGATATATCAACTTTTAGCATGATTTTTACTTAAGTTTCTCATCAATTTCTCATCAATTTCATATAATCTTAGATTTTTAGATGCATAAATTGCATATGCATATGTTGTTTCAGGTTTCAATTAAAATTGACCAAAGATGTGGTCATAAGGAGCTTAAAGAGACAAATTGAGGAAAGTTATAAGAAGTGAGACTCCACGGCCAAAGCTAGCGGCCAAGGGACATCGAGAAATCTTCACGACTGATTATATCGGGCAAGTGGAACCGCTGGAAACTAGAGCAAACTCACCTGCAAAACCAGCGAGCATATTCATCGGCATCCTATCACCGCTCAGCTCGATCGCCCATCTCCATCGAGCACCCGACACCGCCAATCTTCATCGGGCCTCTCCACCGGACAGGTCCAACCGCGAAGAAGTTTGGACGAAATCCACCTGGAGATCTAGCGGTCTTCTTCCTCTAGCAACCTCCACCGCGCAGAGCCATCGGTCTTCTCCCATCGGCCGGCTGCAACTGCCAAACTTCATCGATCGGATCCATCGGCTTCAAGTCATCGTGAGGAGCTCGGTGAAACTGTTGATTTCATAGACAAATACACAAAGGAAAACTGAATAGTTTGATGATCTTATTAGCACAAAAGAAATGACTATATATAGCCTTACAATGAAGACTCAGTCTTCTACAATTACTTGAAACAGAAAAATAGGAAGCATATCTAACTTATGAGAAACACTCGGACAGTCTATTGACTCTGTATACATCGGAGATTATTCAAAACTCAGAAACAAACTAAGACCAATTCAAACCCAATAATGCCTCTCCTAAACTAAAAATGATAGCAATCAGTTTACCTTCTTGCACACTCCAAGCTTTTCCCTTAATCGCAGAAAGATCTCCAAACGCAAAGGCTTGGTTAGAATGTCTGCAATTTGTTCACTTGTTCCACAATGAACCAACTTCACTACTCCCTCCTTGGTAAGATCTCTTACGTTTCCACGTGGTAGAACCTCCTCAGGGAATATAAGGTTTTCATGAGGCTGATCTTGAGCCGCCATCCAAGCACGAATACCTTCGTTTAAAAGAAGAAATTGAACCTGACATCAATATGTTTGCTTCGACCATGGAGAACTGGATTCTTCGATAACTTAATAGATGAGTTATTATCACTCATGATGATGGTGCTTCCTGACTGTTTCAAACTAAACCCCTATAAGATTCTTCTCATCTAAACAACTTGACAAGCACAGTACGTTGCTGCAACAAATTCAGCTTCTGTCATTGATAAGGTCACCACCGGTTGCTTTTTCGACGCCCATGCTACAGCTCCACCACTAAAAAAAAATGCATAGCCACTAGTACTCCTTCTATCATCAATATCACCAGCATAGTAACTGTCTGTGTAGACAGTTAACTCACTAACACCTTTCCTCTTGTAAAAGACTCCAAAACCAAGAGTACCTTTCAAGTAACGAAATACCCTCTTTGATGCTTGCATATGTTGATCATAAGGGTATGCCATGTACCTGCTCAACAAGCACACAATATACATGATATCTGGCCTTGTCGACGTGATGTAAATTAGACTCCAAATGAGCTACTTGTACAAAGCCGGATCCACTTTGTTCCTATCTCCTTCTTTTGACAGTCTAGATTCTGGCACAATCAGATTTTTCACCTCATTTCCAGTCAGCAAATTAAACCTCTCCAAGATCTCTCCTGCATACTTCTTTTGGTGAATGAAAATCCCATCTGCATCTTGTATCACTTTAACACCTAAGAAATATTTCATCTTCCCCAAATCTGTCATATCAAATTCCTTCTTCATCGACGACTTGAATCCTTCCAACAAGCTCTCATCATTTCCAGTAAAAGTCAAGTCATCCACATACATGCTAACAATAAGAATTTTGTTACCTTGCTCTGTTTTAACAAATAGTGTGTGCTCGTATTCACATCTTTGAAAGCCTTCCTTGGTAAAATGAGCCTAAATTTTGCTGTATCAGGCGCGACGCGCCTACTTCAAACCATATAAGGCCTTTGTGAGTTTATAGACCTTGTGCTCCTCCCCCTTTATGATGTAACCCAACGGCTACTCTTCATAAACGTCTTCAGACAGTTCACCATGTAAAAATGCACTTTTTACATCTAGCTGATAAACACACCAATCCTCTTGAGCTGTCAAGGCTAGAATCATCCTTAAGGTGTCTTATCTCGCAATTGGAGTGAAAACTTCATTATAATCTATACCTTGCTGTTGTGCATAGCCCTTCGCAACGAGCCTGCCTTTGTATTTATCAATCTCTCCTCTTTCATTTAGCTTTATCTTGTATACCCACTTTACACCTATCTTTTTTGTTCCTTGCGGTAGCTCCGTGAGAAACCATGTTCCATTTTTCTCTATGGACTCTATTTCAGCTTCCATGGCATTTATCCACTTGTCTTCTCTTTTAGCTTCATCGAAAGTAACTGGATCAGCAAGTGATACAAACATGGCAAAGTCAACTATGTCTTCTTCTTCCGAGAGATCTTCTCCAGTCTCATACTCTCTCATGTAAGATGGTGGTCTTCGAGTTCGTGTTGATATTATTTGAGGAATCTCCGGAGCAGCAGTCTCCTCTTGTCCCTCAGCTTGCGGGACTGGTAATTCTTCCCCATTTACTTCTTCTTCACTTTCCTCCCATAACAAAGGTTCTTCACTTATTTTTCCTTCTGTTCCTCCTCAGTTCCATCCTTTTTCTTCCTTAAATACCACATCCTTACTCGTCAAAACCTTCTCCGTAGCAGGATTATATAAACGGTAGCCTTTTGACTCATCACTTACTCTAATCAATACGTATATGGTTCTCTTATCATCTAATTTCTTCCTCCTTTTGGAACATGAACATGTGCCAAGCACCCAAACACCTTGAAATAATCCACCTTTGGCTTGATTCCACTCCACACCTCTTCAGGTGTCTTTTCTTTCAAGGCAGAAGTGGGACTTCGGTTAAGGACGTGAACTGCCCACCTCACAGCGTCGGGCCATAATCTTTTAGAAACCTCTTTATCATTTAAAATACATCTCACCATCTCCATAATTATGAGATTTTTCCGCTCGGCCACTCCATTTTGCTGAGGCGTAAAAGCAGTTGTGAGTTGTGTGCTGATTCCCGTTTTCTCACAAATTTTTTTTAATTCATTAGACATGTATTCCCCTCCTCTGTCTATTCTTAGACATATAAGTGCCTCTCCAGTCTCCCTTTCCACCTGACTCTTGAATCTTGTGAAAGAAAAAAAAGTTTCAGATTTATTTGACAGAAAATAAATCCAAACCTTTATGATGTGATCGTCAATGAAAGTAAGAAAGTATCTTCTGTTAGTGTTTGAGGCTGGAGAGATTGGACCACATAGATCTGAGTGTACCAGCTCCCGATGTTGTTTTCCCATAAGACAATTTACACACTTTCCATGTTCCTCTGTCTTCTTCAGTTGGGGCATTCCTTTCACCATGTTATGATATTTTATGGTTCTCAAACCTTTGTAATTTAGGTATTCAAACCTTCGATGCCAGAGCTGAGACTCAGCTCTTTCAGTGATTTTATGACACTCAGATACAGTATTTTCAGCGTTTCTGGTTGCTGTGATTTTAAACAACTTGTTCTTTGTCACTTGTGACTGTATGATCATACCTAGCTCCGGATGGTACAGCTTACATACTCTTTTCCTCATCAGAATTTCACACCCTTTCTGAAGAAGCTGTCCTATGCTCACCATGTTGCTTATTAATTCTAGAACAAAATAAACATCACTAATAATGTGTGATCTCCCATCAATCCGCAAACTCATACTTCCTTTTCCATGGACTGTTAGTGATGCGTTATTTCCCAACTTCACCGAATGACGAAACTCTTGATCATATGAGGAGAACCAAGACTTGTCTCCACACATATGATTGCTGCAACTAGAGTCAAGGTACCAGTCTTCTTCTTTGCCTTCACGTTCTGTGAATGCCATCAACAATACATCCTCTTCTTCACCATTAGCTTCAACATAATTGGCTTTACCTTCCAGATTTGGACATTCGTATTGAAAATGCCCAAGCTTATGACATTAAAACACGCTATGGTCTCTTTGTTAAAGACCCTCGATCTCCCTCTTCCTCTTCCTTGACCTCTTCCTTTGCCTCTACCATCACGCTCTTCATAAGTTACCTTCAGCGCTTGTTCTTCTCCGCCATAGCTCATTTTTCTCATTTTCTGCTCGTGAACTAACAATGAACTTTGTAGTTCATCGACTGAAAGACTATCAATATCTTTGGATTCTTCAATGGATCAAACAATGTAATTGAAACTTTCAATTAGAGTTCGCAGAATCTTCTCTACTATCTTCATGTCTTGCATCTCATCTCCGCAGTTTCTCATGTCATTTGCAATCACCATCACTCTCCTGAAGTAGTCTGTGATGGACTCTCTATTTTTCATCTCCAATAATTCAAAAATTCTTCTTAGTGACTGCAATTGAGCACGCTTGACCCTTGAATTACCTTGATACTTTATCTTCATCGAGTCCCACAACTGTTTGGAGGTCTCCTTCAAGGTAATCGTTTTGATAATGGATTTTTTGATAGCATTGAAGAGATAATTCTTGGCTTTAAGATCCTTCAATCTTGCCTCGACAAGAGTTTTCTTATGAGCATCAGATAGCGTTTCCTCACTAGTTGGCTCTGCGATCCCATCTTTCACCACGCCAAAATATTCTTTCGATCTCAACAAATTTTCCATGAGAAGACTCCAGTGATCGTAATCACAGTCGAATCTCGGTATGCTCGGCTGAGCAAAATTGTTTGAATCTCCCATTTCTCTCTTTTATCACTCACCCGTGTTTTACTCTCTCTCACTAGTGTTTCCCTTTCCCAGAAATTAAGCTATGATACAAGATTTGTTGATTTCAGAGACAAATACACAAAGGAAAACTGAATAGTTTGATGATCTTATTAGCACAAAAGAAATGACTATATATAGCCTTACAATGAAGACTCAGTCTTCTGCAATTACTTGAAACAGAGAAATATGAAGCATATCTAACTTATGAGAAATACTCGGATAATCTATTGACTCCGTATACATCAGAGATTATTCAAAACTCAGAAACAAACTAAGACCAATTCAAACCCAACACAAACACCCCTGGAGATCTGGCGGTCTTCTCCCTTGACTTCACCTCACCGCTCGTTTCCATCGATCAAGTTTAATCGGCCAGATCGCCACCGCCAAGTCTTAGCGGCAATCTTGAGCGACCAACCTCCACCACGACGAAACCCCATCTTCTTACCTGAGAAACCGGCGGTCTTCTTCATCGGCATCCTCTCACCGATGAGACTCACCGGTCACCACCATCGGCCGTCAGACATTGTGTGGCTTCATCGATGGATTAGAGCGGCTAAAGTCAACCGCAAAGCTTCTCTTTTGAGTTTCAGATTTTAATTTAAACTGGGTCAATTCCGGTTTAACGCGGATTGACTCGGTTAACTGCTGTTTAATTTGGTTTTACTTGTTTTTTTACTATAAATAACAAAAAGACCTAATTAAGAAAAAAACTTTGTAAGGAGAGATTTATTTTTAGTCTCTTTTGGATTTTAAGATCTAATTTATGAATCTCTTTGAATCAAAGTCTCAAATTTATATTTCTTGTTAAATCTTCTAACTATTTATCTTATAATCATGATTAAGCATCTATCAAACCATTTGATTTGTGTTTTCATGATTATGAGTGAATAGTCATTTTAGGATTTTTGAGAATGTTAGATCTAGGGTGATTGATAGATAGTTAGTAAAGTTTAGGCTTATAACTCTTAGATTTCATGCTTGATAAGTGTTATTAATGCTAGATTAGGCAATAAATTGTTAATCTAGAGAGTGTTTGTTAAAATGTTTGAACCAAATTATCAAAATACTTTATAATTATAGCCTATGATAATAGTTAATTAGGATGTTTGGTGGTTAGTTAGGCTTGTTAATCATGCTTATTGATCATCTCGGTAGCTAACAAAA
Source organism: Cardamine resedifolia (assembly GCA_014578085.1). Lineage (NCBI taxonomy): Eukaryota > Viridiplantae > Streptophyta > Magnoliopsida > Brassicales > Brassicaceae > Cardamine > Cardamine resedifolia. Next base: position 59,764 of record VBRH01000721.1, on the reverse strand, counting down.
GTTATTGATTAACGGATGATTGATAAAGGGATTAGTGCACAAAAGTGGATTAGTCTAGATTAGTGTTTCTAAATCGATGGTTAGTTCTAAGAGGTAGAATTCAAATTCCATTAGTTAAAAGTCAATCGCCCTATGCATCTTTCATTTCCCGAAAGTTCGTCTTTCCTTATTTTAGTTTTAAAACCGTTTTTTGTTATTTCCCGTTTTTATTTGAAATAAATTTAAACCAAAAACTTTTTTGAATTTACTTAGCTTGAAATTCGATATCCATAATGCCGTAATTCCGTTTCTTTGTGGTTCGACCCCTAAAGTACCGACTCCTAAAGTACGCAACGTACAATAGAATTTATTTGAGAGGCCTGGTTTGAAAAAAACTAACTATCAATAAATCATTCTATAACTAGGTAATTTGAACGAAGCAGTGAATTATATAATTAATACAATTGAATGAAAAGGAGAAATATTATTATAAAGTGGTCTCAAAATCATGTATATTCATAAACTAAACTATATATAGCGTCATAGGCGCATAAGTACTCTTCTCATTATTGCATATCCAATTAGTGTTAATTGGTCGCTCATCTTCCACGAGCCACAGCTTCCCCAATTTCTACGGTTTCCCATCATTAACAAATAAAGGTGCAAAATGCATATATAGGTGACTATTTATAAAGTAAGCTATGTATATTAGTATATATACGGATGATTTTTTTTTTTTTGTTAAAGAGCTCTATACGGATGAATTTAAAGGAATTTGTTTCTCTTAAAAAAAAAAAACTCTTTGATAGAATGTAGTTAATTTCTATAGCTAAATTTTGTTTTAGTGTTCATATTTTCATGTCATGAATAGTAGTGCGTATACATCTTTTTAACAGTTCGACTGACCAGAATTTGTATATATCCTAGTGGTTTATGATAGTTTATGACAGTATCATTATGCTCTAAAAGCAAACTAGTTGAGTTCACTCTGCAAATATTTTCAACATATATATATAGTACTTCGTTTGTATAACAAAGTTTATTCCATAATATTTTATGAAACACTATTTTGAAAATGATATAAAACATTTATTTAAGGCATACTTGCATATGAATCCTACTATTATTATATTTATCACATAGTTTTCTATTTTATATTTTTTTAATGATGGACCTCTATTTTACAAATGATAACATCTTGTGATTCACATGTTTTGTTTACGATTTTTGTAAAAAAAGGTTAAAAATGATACATAATTTGTTTCTTTTTTTTTCAAATTTCTTGTTTAATCATAGCATTTGTAATATTTTTTCTTCTTCTAAATATAGCGTTCCGGTAACCATAAGAGTCCATGGAACATAAAACTATACAATAGAGAATATGCCAGTACCACCACCCTGAAGAACATTTTGATTTTCTTTTTTGATTCTTCTTCGTTACTTACCTAGCCAAAATTTGTATCATACAGTTTGATATAATAACCACTTTAAAAATATATATTTTATAGCATTTAACTTATCATAAAAATATTTAAGTTTATTCTGAAATGGAAAATAACTATACGCGTATTTTAAGGTTTCTTAAGCTATAATATGTTTATGATATATTATGCAGTTTATTTATGTTATTCAAAGTAACTTAAAATCATATGGATTTTTTAAGGGTTTAAATTAAAAAATTCAGATGGGATCTCACGGACCAAAAGCTTATACAAACAAATTTAAGGATTGTAATGTTATTCATCAGATTAATTGAAAACAAATTCTAAAAATAAACGGTATTCGCCTAAAATAAACTTTAGTTTTATTATCTTTTTTACTTTCTTAAGATTTTAATCATATTTTGCTAATTCATAACTTAGTTTTTTTAATAAAAATATGATGCTGTTTTCTAATTTCTAAATTCGGAGTTATGTTGAAGCACCAAAATGATATTTCATTCCAATATGTGATGGGACTGGTAACTTTACAAGATTTGCTAATGGAAGTTCCTACCTATTGATTCAACAATTTCAACTAATCACCAATTCAACTAAACCAACTACTATAACTTTTTCCCACGTAAAATTTTGCTCGTATGTGTCACATAACTTTTGGGTAAAGATTATATGGAAACTTGATAGCAGATCTTCTATTTGGAAATAACAAGTTAACACCCATACAGTAATTTTTTCCATAATACTTAAACAAAAACTACTCATATCTCTGATTATCTCAAAAAGAAATCGACCTTTATCAAAAAAAAAACAACCATATTTTTTTTGGTCAAGAAAAAAAAAACCATATATATAGTAAAAAAATGACGTAATATTTTAACACTAAAACAGTAAAAGTCAATAGTTAGGGTCTTAAACTTTGATATTTGCCATTAAATTTCAAAGAAAATTTTGGTATGAGCTCTCGTGTGTATGGCAGCACAAACAAAATAAGAAATCCACTGAATCGCGTTGGAACAAAGCAGCCACGGAAGCATTAATATATAGTATATCCATAAATGGATTTTGGAATCAACGTGGATTAATGATACAATCAGAATTAGTTAGGCGTATTGATTAGACTTCTTGTTATAAGGGTTTCTTCGTGCCACATGATTCAAACATCACTTCTATTTTCCACTCTTGTTCTCTATTGTTTTGTGCTCTCCGAATTGGTTCCGACTCTTAATTTTCTTTTTTCCAGTTTTTCATCTTTTAAGTTTCATGGATTTTAAATTTAAAATCAATTAGTAATATAAGGTCTTTACTCATGTCAGGCTTAAACCTAAAAAAATATTGAAGTCCTTCCAATTCAAGTTTAATATAAGGCCACTCAAATGGTTCTTCAAGTTTAAGGCCATTAGATCGTGTTCCTGCGAACGGTCCAAAATTCCTTCTTCTTTTTTCCTCTATATATATCCACTCCAAAAATACATGTATTTCCTAAATATTTCATATCATATGTTATGAAATTTAAATTAGCTTTATATCGTCCCAAGCGCGATATGCACTACCATCTAGGTAAACAAATGAATCTAACCAATTAATTAATCCATTCCGTAACACGAGATACTTATGTGACTTAATGCAGAATCAATGTCTATGCTTTGCATGAAAAGCAAATGAATTATAAATTAGCTTTGAATCTCAACGTATGATGCGAGTATGTTACTAAAGTGGTGATTCTTTTATTACTCTTAGAATATATGAGCCTTTTTGTTCACGATCAGATCCGGTATGCTTTTGGATTCTCGAATCTCCTGTCATTATAAATTTATAATCATATTGCTGTTATATTAATATGTATAGATCGTATGATTAATATGTGCACATATTATATTAATGGAACCGTGGCCAAGTCATCGAAAACCAAAGAAAAAGAGTTATTGTGGTTTAGTTGTTCTCCACTGTATCAAACGGGCACACAGTGTGAAATAGTGCATCTAGTGAGATTTTGGTGATGGAAAATTAACGAGCCATTTTGGGGAATATATTAAAAGGGGTTTTGTACTCTTTCCCTTTAATTTTTCTATATTATCAATCGCATTATATAATGTGTTTAAATGACGTTGGAACAGTCCACTTCATGAAATTTAGTCCACTAGATGTTTTTTTTTAATCCTAAATCTGTATCACCAATATTCCGGGTGGATTTGTAGGTGCTGAGAATCTCAGAGCTTCGATTGAAACATATAGAGTAATATATATTGAAGCAAATTTCAAAAGGATAACAACCGTAAGAGCATCATCATCGGTTAAGATACGGTGAAAATTTCTTAAAAGAAAACATAAATTAATATTTTAATTATAGAATTATATTTTAGTTTTAAATCAATTTTGACCATTAATAAAAGGATAAATGTTGTTTGGGTTTTTCACACCCGTATCTCAAATTTTTCAAACGAAAACTCCAGCTCATTCTTTCTCATACTTTATTTTTATTTTGCTTTATTTTTATTATGAGAACCTCTCTTCAGAAACATTGATGGAGGTGCTCTAAGAGTTTAATGACTTCAGGAACCTTAGTTGTGCAACTGATCATAATTCACCATTTCAACATATTGTTGTCATCTTAAATCATTATGAGTAAATTCGAAGGTTGATGAGTTTATCGACCTACAAGAATTTGTTAGTTAATAAAAATATCGTGGAAATGTTATATAGTTTAAAGCTACAATAAATTAATAATTAATAATAATGGAAGAAAACTGAAGTTTCAAATATAATTTTTTTTATATAAAATGGATGAAATAAATAATGAAAAACGTAAACATATATATTATACAATCACATTCAATAAATGTATGCAGTAGAAAATCAATTTTCACATGTAATTGGTGTGATTTTCAGAAGAAGAAAAAAAAATAAATTCTTGAAAATATAATTAAGCAAATCATAACTAATTAGTTCAGTTTTTAAGTTTTAGAAAATGACCAAAACATGCAGTCTGATGGTTTGTGTTAATGTTATTGTTGTATGATGAGTTGGAGTTCAACACTTTGTAATAGGTATATAAAAAAGTTCAAACAAAATAATTTGAAATGTGGACAGTCTAGATAAGTCCTTTCAACTTGGCCACCAAATGTGTTCAGACACTTGCAATTGATTCTCCTAAGTTATACTTTCAAGAAAGATACGAAGAAACATAAAGGCAGATTATTGTCAGAACTCAAAAGCAGGAGACAAGTGTTCCAACTATTTCTCATACTTCTTCCGATGTAAAAGTGAACTCCTTTGGTATTAAAACTCACAAGTATTTTACATTTCGCACCACTCTCCTTGTCCCCTTATATAATTAATACAAACAAAATCTAGGAAAAAATACATATATGGTATCATGTTCTATGGTAGAAAATTAATACATAGGTTATATAGTTCATATAGATGATAGTTTTCTCTACATGAGAATTTTAATGAGTCTAAAAGTTAGAATTTTCGACTAACTATACAAATCAACACCAATCTTATCTTCGGGAAAGAAATTATCAACTATTATAGATGAGTTAGTACATTATTCGGTGGATATTGATTTACGTCTGCCACACGTATAATTCTACTTAATTAACGATATATCATGGACAAATCAATAGACGATTTGGTGGTAATCCATTAACATCTTATATATTTATAACTCGTCAGGACCGGCTAAAACAGATTTCAATTGGTTTACCAATTTTTGACAAGTACACTCCTCATTAAAGCTTAGGATGTTTCTCTGGAAGGTGTGCCAAAAAAAATTTCATTAAAATATGCAACTTAGTCCACGCGATTTCAAACTATTGTTGGACCTTTGCCAAAACCAAAAAAAAATTAAAACTTCTTAATAAATTTTTTTTTTAAATGGGCTCTTTAAGCTTAAGAAATTTTTTTAAATTTACTATAGACTCAGTTCTGACCCTCAAACACTGTGGCCAACCAGAGAGTAGACTATATGTCATATCTTTTTTTCATATATCATTGTTTAACAAAAAAATCAAATAAAAAATTTTCATAAAAATACACCAACTATTTATCGATTTCCATAAAATATATGAGTTTTTAAAATACCCATAAAACTACATGAATTATTTTTTCATCCATTAACACCAACTCTTAAATTGTATCCAATAAACACTAATGAATTAATGAAAATAATATTAATTAACTAAAAACATTATTTAAAATTCGAAAATATATATATAATCCAAAATTTTTTTTTAAAATTTTCAAAATATCTTATTCTTCAATGATTAAAAAAAATAAATACTGAAATTGTAAAATGTTAGATTTTTAAATAAAAAATATCAAAACATATAAAATTCCTACTACTCTTTGAAAATTCAAAAAATTCTAAAAG
>VBRH01000721.1:14011-27789 GCA_014578085.1 Cardamine resedifolia | reverse complement strand
TTTTGCCTTCTATTTTCAATAAAATCTTCAAGGTTTCCACTTTCCACTCCTAAACTAAATTTTCGAAATACGAAAACTCCAAGAAAAAAAACTTCCGACATGACATTTTTCCGTCATTGATAGACAGTAATTCTTTTTGTTTTTTTTTTCCGTTAAAATGAATGACATGACATTTTAAATAAAAATTAGAAATTCTATTTATTTACTACAATTCAGAAATTATGAAAAATATCTAAAAAGAAAAAATATTTCACTTTTTGCAGGGTTTTCTCTTGTCTAATCCTTATGCTAAATATTTTGAAAACTTAAAACAGTTAATTCTATTTGTTAATAACGTCTTAAGGCTGCTATGGAGGCTGCACAGAGTTTGTTAGGGAAAGAAGCAGTGGCTCGGCGTTTCGTTACTAGCTTCTTAGAACAACTCATATCGACCGGTTGTGTAACGTGAGGCTCACTCTATATATCTCCTCAGTTTAAATAAATATTATCTTAGGCTATTTTACATTTACGTACCTCTATGAACTTAACAGAATACAAGAAGAAGGCAGTACAATGTTCACATTCGAAGGAAATGATTCTACTTGTCCTTTGAAATCTGTCCTCAATATTCACAGTCCTCAATTTTACTGGAAGGTACACATTTATAAATTCGACAATGAAAAAGTTTGAAAAAGCCTTTCCATACCTCAACACCCTGATTCTTGATTCTTGATTCTTGATTCTTGATTCTTGATTCTTGATTCTTGATTCTTGATTCTTGATTCTTGATTCTTGTTTCTTGTTTCTTGTTTCTTGTTTCTTGTTTCTTGATTCTTGATTCTTGATTCTTGATTCTTGATTCTTGGATTCTTGGATTCTTGATTCTTGATTCTTGATTCTTGATTCTTGGACTCTTGATTCTTGATTCTTGTTTCTTGTTTCTTGTTTCTTGTTTCTTGATTCTTGATTCTTGTTTCTTGTTTCTTGATTCTTGATTCTTGCTTCTCTTCTCTCAGGTTATGACGCAAGCAGATTTAGGACTTGCTGATGCCTACATCAATGGAGATTTTTCGTTTGTCGATCAAGACTCGGGACTTTTGAATCTGATTATGGTACAAAATATAACTGTAGAAGCGTAGATACTTACTTCTTCGCTTGTTCCAGTTATTTCTGATGTTTACTTCCTTAGTTGATAAAACTTTCTGCAGATCTTCATTGCTAACAGAGATCTGAGCTCAACAAAATCAAATCTTGCTAAGAAAAGGTAAAAGCTTTCAACTTTCTTTATAAAGGATTAAGGCTCACTTTATCTCCTAAGATTTCCCTTTTTGTTTGATCTCGCAGGGGATGGTGGACACCGATGTTTCTGACTGCTGGTTTAGCCTCTGCAAAGTTTTTTCTAAAGAATTTCTTTAGGCAGAACACTTTAACACAAGCTCGTAGGAACATTTCTCGTCACTATGACCTTGTATGTAGCCTGAACCTCCACCTTTCTTTATATCAAGATTAAACGTATTTTCTCAGTCTCTTAGGTTTGTAATCAAATTCTCTGTTTGGTTAATTCACAGAGCAATGAGATTTTCGGTTTCTTCTTGGATGATACCATGACTTACTCCTCTGCAATATTCAAGGTGACCCATATAAATGATTTTCTCTTTTTTTTTTTTTTTTAATTTCTCTTACTTTACTACGATTCTAACATCAACAATAATTGCCATTATCACGTTTATAGTCAGACGATGAGGATCTGAGAACTGCACAGATGAGAAAAATTCATCTTCTGATTGCCAAGGTAACATCTAAAAAAACATTTTTCTTGATTTAAATCAAGAATCTGTTCTTGAATGATTAAAAATGGGAAAATTCAGGCGAGGATAGAGAAGAACCATGAGGTTTTAGAGATTGGTAGCGGATGGGGAGCTTTGGCGATAGAAGTTGTGAGAAGAACTGGATGCAAATACACCGGCATTACGCTATCTATTGAACAACTTAAATACGCAGAAGAAAAAGTGAAAAGAGCTGGACTTCAGGTTTGCATAATCCCTTTCTGAATCTTGGTTTCTGATTTCCAAGGCTATGACTAACAATATAACTTCTTAATGGTAGGAACGCATTACGTTTAAGCTTTGCGATTATCGCCAACTATCGAATGCTCAAAAATATGACAGAATTATATCTTGGTAATGTATTTTTTTCCTCTCTCCTCTATGAAAAAAATATGACAGAATCACTCTTGTCTTATGAGTCTAAAACATAACATTTTGGGATGTTTCAGCGAGATGATAGAACATGTTGGCCACAAATTCATGGATACATTTTTCAGTCACTGTGAAGCTGCGCTTGCAGAAGACGGAATTTTTGTCCTCCAGGTAACAATTGCTTCTTCCCTTAAAGTTCCCCTTTGAGCGCATATCACAAGCGTTGCTCGTTGTTAATGTTTAACAATAACAACAGTTTATATCGATACCCGAAGAGCGTTACAATGAGTACAGACAAAATTCAGATTTCATAAAAGAATACATATTCCCTGGTGGATGCCTTCCTTCTTTAGCCAGAGTTGTATCAGCCATGGCCTCTTCTTCTAAGCTATGGTAAAGCCTTTTCTTTATCGTAGTTTAGCTTCAGATGCAATTTCACTCCTTTCTCTCTATCTAACACCGGACAAAATACAGTATTGAAAACGTTGAGAACATTGGGATTCATTACTACCAAACGTTGAGATTGTGGAGGAAGAACTTCTTGGAGAGACAGAAGTAAGACAAAAATATTTTATAAAAAACTTTCCTCTGTTTTCTGTTCCGGAAATTGAATATTTATGCTAAAATGTCCAAGAAAACTATAATTGTGCAGAGAAATCATGGATCTTGGATTTGACGATAAATTCATAAGGACATGGGAGTATTATTTCGATTATTGCGCAGCTGGTTTCAAGACTCGTACCCTTGGAGACTACCAGGTAAAAACATACACACTCGAGCATTAACAAGAAACATAATCAAGAAGCTACTTGATTTTGAATAACTATAAGCATTTCGGCGACATTGCAGATAGTTTTCTCGCGTCCAGGGAGTAGCTGCATTCGGTGATAATCCATTCCATAGCTGAATGTTAGATGAATCATTTCCAATCTGAAGTACTAGTCCCATTTCTTGTGTGTTGTTTCCCCTAAAGTTTCATAGTTTGCATTTAAAAAAGTAATGTTTTCATGATTGATTGTGTAATTTGTACCAATAATATGTAACTTTCCAGATCATATACCAATATATTCTAAAGCAAATAACATAAAATATATGTTGTATGAACATTTACTCAAGCTGTTATGGTTCAATATGGTTCACTTCCATTAGGACCTTGAAAAAACCTTAGTGATGTCCAAGATTGAGTACTATGATGTAACTCAAGATCTCTGTGAGAGGGTTAAATCTAGGGTACATAGGACAGCCAAGGAGCTTTATTCAATCGATATTAAGCAGAAACGATGTTTAAGTTCATACTAAAAAATTGTGACTCGATCGATGTTTAAGTCTGCATATAATTTTGGAAATAAATATTTAGTTAGTGTAATTTGAAAGAAGTTTCTTAAAACTTTATAAGTCATGTGTTTTGAACTTAACAGTTAACACCCATTTCTACGATTCTGTTTACTGAGTTTACGTCGGGTGTGTAAAACCTTCATAATTTGTTAATCTGAGTATGAAATAGGAATATATAGTCAAACATTGCAAATATTATTTAGTTGGTGTATTTCTAAATTACTAGGTTCATTAGGGATGTAATTTATTTTGTTCGCATGCATTTCAATAGAAAAACTCTTTATCGGATAAAGCATTGTACCCTTTCGTTAGCTGCAAAACCTAATTTAATACTACCTCTGTTTTTGTTATATTAGATGTTTTACAAGCACGAAAGACCATTCCTCGTCACTATAACCTTGTAAGTTGTCTTGTGCGAAGATTTTTTTCTTTCACGAAGGAATATTTCTTATATCTCTCTTTTGAGTTTGTGATTTGCTTTATCATTGGATAATTTCACATAATAATGAGCTTTTTTTGGCATCGTTCTTGCACGAGCCCTTGAACCATCCGTGATTATTTTTTGTTTTTTTCCTTGAAATGTGTGTGAACATTATATATTTCATTTAAACAAATTAAAGATAGAATATGCATGATCCAAACACCTGTTTTCACATCTACAAGTACAGAACACAATGTCGCTTGTTTGTATACAATACTCGCTTACTCTTCAATCCCTCTCCAATTTCTTCATATTTTGCTTTTGTTTTTCAAATTAACTAGATTTGAAAACGCAGTACACCGCAGGTCAATTGTTTTAATATAAATTTGTAGTTTTTTTGTTTCTTTAATGTTTATAAATATTTATATTTTCTTTTTTAATATATATTTGTAGTATTTTGGTCTTTACGGTTTATAATATATTGGACCGCAATGGGCATGCCCGTTAGACCCGCATCCGAAAAATTTATGTCCAGACCCAGTCCACTAAGCCCAGTGGGTTGGCGTGCAAGCCCGAGGCCTTCATTAATAATATTTTAAATATTATTAAAATTTAAATTTATCGTTTAGAAATTAAAATGATTTTTTTTTTAAATTTAAAGTCACTTTAAATATTATTTTGCTTGTAAATATTATAACTTTTATACTTTAAATTTCTTTATAGTACCACATATTATATTAACTATATAAAAATAATATATTATATCTATAATATATTTATTTTTATTAAATATTTGTAACCCGCCGGCCAATCCGCTAACCAGCAGACATAATCCGCTAAAATCCGCAATCCGCCTGGACTTGCCCGCAAGGCCCACCCTTTAACAGGCCTAATATTTTTGTGTACATACCCTTTAGCGGATCGTGCCGAGCTAAGTCCGTTTAGACACCTCTAGATGTGAGATGTTTAACAAATACTTTTTTATCGATTGAGTAATATATGTTCATTTTTAAAAATTTGAATCACTTTATATGCTTTAAATTTCTTGTAAATATTATAACTTTTATACTTTAAATTACTTTATATTATCACATATTATATTAACTATATAAAAAATAATATATGATATACATAATATATTTATTTTTATTAAATATTTGTAGCCCGCGGGCCGACCAGCTAATCCGCAGACATAATCCGTTAAAATCTGTAACCCGCATGGACTTGCTCGCAAGGCCCACCCTTTAACGGGCATAATATTTTTGTGTCCATACACGTCATGTAGCGGATCGGGCCGCTAAGCATATGGGCTTAGGCCCGCGGACTTAGCCCCGTTTAGACACCTCTAGATGTGGGATGTTTAACAAATATATATTTTTATTGATTGAGTAATATATGTTCATTTTTTAAAATTTGAATCACTATATATGGAGGAAAAATATAAAATTTAATTAATTATATGTATCTTATAATAATTTAAAATAAGTTGAAAATAAAATCAAACAAAAGTTATAGGAGAATCATAATTCATACTATTAAAATCTAACTATTAGATAAGGAAATAATTGTGTTTGGGTATAATGATTGTATAAATTAATTAGAGATTCTTTGGATATAGGAATATGTAAAATATTGTTTGGATACATTGATAAAAGTACTTCTATTTTAATAGTATAAGAGATAGATAATTGTCTGCATATTTGTCTTCACAATCTTCATTATTAAATCATGGAAACGTGTTACTAAAAATAATTTTCTACAAAATTTATTCTAAACAAATCCAAAATTAGCAAAAAAGGAATCAATATATATAGTTCAAAGAAAATCAAAACCAGAAAATAACTTTAATGTTTCAACACATACAAAATATAAATAGTTTAAACTATAAGAAGTGAATAGAATCAAACGTAAATGATCATACCATATCATTGACTTTGATTGCAGCTTTTTGAGATAAGTCTTTGATTTCTTCTTCAATTTTCTGTTAATTGTTTTTTGTTAATATTAAATAAAAGTTAGAATGACTAAAAAAAAATGTATGATGGAGATGTGAGGTTGAAGATCAAACTATTCATCCTATTTATAGGAAAACATGGACTTAGGGATCAATGCATTAAGAAGATTTAGAATATTCCAGTTAGTTACCATAATAAATAAGTTTCATATCCACCAAATCGAGATTTGAAAGATTTCAAATATCATTTAGATATTAATTTGAAACTAATTGATTGAGTGAATCATGTCAGTTACTATATTTAACATAATGAAATATGTAGAATATTACGTTGATTGTTTAAATGTGAAGAATTTGAAATTTGTGAATATCACATTGATTGTTAGGATATTTTTTGGAAATATTTAAATTAGTAACAAATAACTGCTTTCCAAATTTTCAAAATAATATCATAGAAGTTTAAATTGAGATTTAATAGATTTCAATATCGTAACAATTAGATATTAATTTTGAATTATTTGATTGACGGAATCAATCTCAGTTTCTATAATTGGAATAATTTAGAATATTCTAATTAAATATTTACTAAATTAACGGAATTTTGAAAAGATTGGTAGTTTTTTAAACACAAAATACATAGATTATATTTAAATCTTCAATTTTAATTTTTAAAAAGATTTAAAAATGTAAGAGTTATTATAGGAATATATACTACCCAAATTAATGGATTACGATTGTAAATATTTATTTTAGTGAAAATTCTATTTCAATAGATGTATCATTCACACGAAATAGTCAAGATCCTTGGCGATTAGTTACAATCCACATATATATATATTATTATTTATGTATGTCTCAATAATTAGTATTAGAAATTTAAGATTTTCATGAGGTAATTATATTGACTAATTAATATCTGGGTTTATTTATTTTTTGTCAGAAAAAAAATTGTATTGCTTAAATGTTGAGAGCATAAGTTTATAGGACTAAAAACACTCCTTTTAATATCCTTGATTAAATTATTAAGTATAATCTACATCAAAACCACAACCAGTTTTTTTTTAAAATAGTGTTTCTTTTTTAAGCCGTAACAATCCCAACAAACAATATATTTCAGAATATTTCTTAAAAATCAATAGATTATTTACCACAACACCACCACCACCGCTTGTTTAGAATTGTTTAGGTGACAAAATTTTAAAACAAAATATTATTTAAGATATGGCATAAGAATACTAGTAAAGCTTTAATTAAATTTATAAACCTGATTTGGAAGATAAACAGTTGAGTGTGCTGGATTTGCAATACTATCAAATATAGAGCCCAAACTATAAATTCAGGGGATTTGCAAGAGAAACATTTGAGTGTGCTCATTTTCCATCATCATCGTCTATTATGTAAATCTTCACAATTTACATCGTTCACAATTTAAATCGTCAGAAAGATTTACATCGTCCATTATGTAAATTTTCCATCATCATCGTCCATTATGTAAATTTTATGTACATCAAACATTAGTCAATATTAGTTATAATAAACAATAAATATCCAAAAAAATTTACTATAAATATGCAAACAATGAAAAATAAAAAAAAAGAAATAAAAGCTAGAAACAAAAAAAAAGTGTGATGGAGGTGATGAGAGGTTGAAGATGAATTTATAGGGAAATATGAACTTAGGGATCAAGGTAAAATTTTCAAAATCGTTTTGGAAATAATTTAATTAGCAAATATTACGTTGATTGTTATGATTTTATTTGGAAACAATTTAATTAGTAACAAATTAAAAAATCAAACCGTAAAAGTTCAAAATTGAGAATATATGCATTAAATTTTATTTTGCAATAAATCGGTTGAGAAAATCAAGTCAATTTCTATTTTTAAATCCTTAGAATATGTGCATTAAATTTAAAAGATTTTGTGATTAAATTAGTACGATTGCTAAATTTTAGTATTTTTAAAATTAAATCACAAAGATATTTTGTTGTGTGTTGAACAATTTAAATCATGGATTTCCAATCTTAACAATAAATGCTGTTAATATAAACTTGCTAAAATCTTAAAGATTATGTTAATAAGATATTCTCGTATCTTTAAAGTAATGATTGTGATTTAATAATTGAATTAATTAAATTTTAGCAATATTTTTGTATTAGTGTTTGGATCCGATGATAAGTTAATAATATTTAATTTTAAGGCTTTTGATTTAGTTAGTGTTTGGCTATAGATTTAAGAGTACTATACTTTAATAGGGTAAATTATATTTAATTTTTTAATTTTAATTTTTAAAAAGATTTTAAAATATAAGAGTTATTATAGGAATATATACTACCCAAATTAATGGATTACGATTGTAAATTTAGGTCCGTTTTTAAAAATTCAAGTCATAAAATACGTAGAAAAAATCACATTATTTTATTGTAAAGATAATGTAATTATTTTATTATTTATAATACATATGTTCAAATTAAAATAAAGAGAGAATAGTATTAACAAAATGAGAACAAATAAATGTGTATTCACTAAATATAAGGAAAAATTCTTATTTGATTTAGATTTGATTTTAAATTTGATTTTAAAACAGGAATAAATTACAGAAATTCCTTAGAATAGCATCACCTTAAGTTTTTTGGTCACAAATAGCACACTTTTTCATTTTGGACAAAAATAGCATTTTTATAAAGAGCAATAATTTTTAATTTGTTGGTTTGGGTTAAGTATTTTAGGATTTAGGGTATAGTTTTTAGGGGTAGGAAGTAAGATTTAGGGTTTAGGGCTTAGAGTTTAGGGTTTAGAGTTTAGGGTTTAGAGTTTAGGGTTTAGGGCTTAGGGGTTTAGTATTTAGGGCTTAAAGTTTAGGGTTTAGGGCTTAAGGTTTAGGGTTTAGAGCTTAGGGTTTAGGGTTTAGGGTTTAAGACTTAGGGTTTAGAATTTAGGGCTTAGGACTTAGGGCTTAAGGTTTAGGGTTTAGGATTTAGGATTTAGGATTTAGGGCTTAGGGTTTGGGAGATTTGTGCTTATATAAGAGAATTATCCTTTAATAAAAATGCTATTTTTGTCCTAAATAAAAATTAGTGCTATTTTCGGAACAAAAACTTTATTTTGTGCTATTTAAGAGAATTGTCCAATAAATTATGACTAGATTTGATTATCGTTACTAAATTACTAAATAAAATCTTCGAAATTAATGTAAATTCGAAAGATAAATTCCGAAGATATTCATAAATCTTAGTAATATTTTTTTATTAGTGTTTGGATCCGATGATAAATTAATAATGTTTAATTTTAAAGTTTAGGATTTAGTTAGTGTTTGGCTATAGATTTAATAGTACTTCTACTTTAATAGGGTAGAGATAGTTAATAGGTGTTCATTCTATTTCTACCTATTCTAAAAGATAAAAATATTTAAAATTTAAAAGGATTAAATTTTACCATTTTCCAGTTTATTGGATTTCGATAATTATAGAGACGGCCCACGTGCATAAAGCCCATAACACAAAATGGAATAAAGACGAAAAGAGATCAAACCCAAACTTGTCTAAATATCCAAAGCATCAAATCTCTGACCCCTCTTCTCCAATTCACCACTCTCTCTCGAAGAAGAACGAAGAACGAAGAACGAAGAACGAAGAAACAAAGATTCCTCCTTTTTCTAAACATCTCTTTCCTCATTGCTTGTTTAATGCCAATTCTTGTCTTGGGTTCTCTTCATGTTTGATATTTCTCTTACCCCATCGCCATGGGAGCTCAGAAGAGTATCCACGCTGGCAGAGGTCACTCTTATCTTCTAAACCCATCTCTTCCTCTTCTCATATTGTGGAATTTTTGATGTTTTTGGATTGGTATTAATGTGCTTAAAATGGTAAATTTTTTGAATTTGATTTGTGGATTTAATCACAACCAATGGATGACTTATTGCAAATACTCCAAATTGATAAATTCGTTTGCAGGGCTAGGATTTGTTTCCATGTTTCTTCTATAATCTATCTCTATTTATTATGTACAAGATATGATTCATTTCATGGATACATTGGTTGGTTTGTAAAAGAAACATTTTTTAAGAGTTTTGTTACTAACCTCATCTTACTTGGGAGTGTAGTGAAGGATTAAGATCAGATAGGTTTGATATGTGGCTTTCATGAATGTTTTTTTTTTAGAGTGAAAGTATCAATTTTGATCCTTTTTGTTAGAATGTTGTAGGATATATTGGTTGTTTGTAAAGGAAACACTTTTTTTTAAGTCTTTTTGTTACTAACCAATCATGTGGGATAGGTGTTGCAGTTGATTGTTGAATGTAGTGAAAGATTAAGATCGGATTGGTTTTTGAGCAGCAGTATCAATTTTGATCTTCTTGTTTTGTTGATTGCAGCCAAGATTGATGTTAATGTGGATTTCACTCACAAGCTTTGTACTTCTTTAATGTTTCCTGCTTTCAGGTTTGTTCCCATCGTCCGTTTTTCAACTTTACTCACATTTTTAACCATTACTTATGAAATTAAAATTTAGTTTGTTGCTGTTTGAACAGAGATACTAGCAGTCCTCTTTCTCTAGTGATTGGCAGGCAAGTTCTCTGACTTAATACTACGATTGACAGTTTTGATAGATATTATCGATGTTCATATAATCTACAGAAGTGAGGAAACATTTGGGTTTGTTTGTTGCAGCCTCTGTATCAAACATCCAAATTTGTTTGGAGGAAGCGAGAAGCTTGATGTATCATGGGATAAAGGGCTATATGATTCCAATATACTGGTGGCTTTTAGGAGACCTAGACCTGAATGGCGTCCGCAACAGTGCTTCTTCATACAGGTTCCAATAGTACAAGATCAATTTGGATATATGTACTCAATTTTCTTACTTGTGTAAATTATCTGTGTAACTATCTTAGAGATTGAATTTTCCAAATTATGCTATGTTAATCAAATCTTTCTAAATTTGGCACAGCATTCTCTTTCACCTGAGATAGGGGTCCACGGCACCCCAGTTGACAATTTTTCCCGGTCAGGGAGCGGAGGTGTAAATCTGTCTAAATTGGCAGTTGGTTTAGACTTAAGTGAGCCAGCAAGTTCAAAGTGGAGCAGCACAACCAGCGTAAAGTTTGAGGTACCTGCACAATACCTGCTTCAGACATTGTAGAAACAATGTTGTTGTTCTCTTTGCTTTTTTACACTTTTACTTCGGTAAGGGAGTAATATTTTTCATTTGTTGCAGCATGTGCGTCCGATAAACGATGACGGACGCTCGATAACCAGAGATCTGGATGGATTTCCTGTAACTTGCAGGTGATATTAGATATCTCTTTCCGTGATTTGTTTTCTTAAGCGCTAGCATAAAACTGATATTTACATCGCGTAGAAATCTTTGCTATGCAGTGGAAATACCCATGACAGTATGGTAGTTTTAAAGCAAGAATCTCGGTTTGCAAAGGCGACTGACCAAGGTCTTTCTCATGTAAGAAACTCGTTTCTGTTTCATAGCCTATGCGAACCACTGAGCAATTTTGCACTTAGTTTCTCAACTTCTCTTTTTTCTTATACTGGTTTCTCGCTTTTTCAGTTCAGCATGCAAATAGAACAAGGTATTCCGGTTGTGTCCAAGTGGCTTATCTTCAACCGTTTCAAATTTGTCGCATCAAAAGGTGTCAGGTTTGGACCGGCTTTTCTCTTAGCAAGGTACTGACAGAATCTTACATTTTCTGTCTAGACAAGTATCACAAGTAGAAGAGGCTTTATGACGACATCTGCGTTTTGGCATGGTTCTTACCTCTTCTTTGACAGCCTGACAGGTGGTTCAATTGTAGGAGACATGGCTCCTTATCAAGCATTTGCCATTGGTGGGCTAGGCAGCGTTCGGGGATATGGCGAGGGCGCTGTTGGATCCGGGCGGTCATGCCTTGTTGCTAATACAGAATTGGCCTTGCCTTTGGTACGTGGAGCTTGTTACCACCTTCTCAGTCTTCTGAACTATCAAACGCTTTGATTGAGCTTTGGTTCGTTTTCGTTTACAGAATGAGATGACAGAAGGGACCATCTTCTTGGATTGTGGAACAGATCTAGGCTCAAGCCGCCTTGTCCCTGGTAAGCTCACTTTGCCTCAACCGAACAAGAACGATAAAGAAGTTGTTTGAATACAAATTTGATTAAGGTGTTGCGGAACTGGTTCCAGGAAATCCTTCACTTAGACAAGGGAAGCCAGGTTTTGGTTATGGATTCGGGTATGGACTACGGTTTAAGTCTCCATTGGGTCACCTTCAGGTTGATTATGCCATAAATGCTTTCAACCAGAAGACTCTTTACTTTGGTGTTACCAACCTTGCTTCATCAACATAGCCAAATAGAATAAAACAAAGCAATCAAGAAAAGCACATATTCAATGTCTGGATTCAAGAATATAGTTGTGTCTGCGGTGGGACCAGAAACGCCACAAGATGAGCCAAACACAGCCCAAGGAGATGAGAAAAGTAAGTGTTGTTATAGGAATCATGTAATATTACAGGATACTCTTTAAGGTTAAGTGTTTTTGGTATATGCAGCTGTTCAGAGTTTTGTCTGAAAGCTGCGAGTTTTATAGAGAAGTGAACAACGCATGTGATTTGAAATTCATCTTTTACTTTTTCATATCTGAGTTGTGCTTAACCGTCCGGTATAGTTGTACCAAATCTAAACCGAGACCTAAATTGGAAAACCATATAGCAGAAAATTACCTATTCCATTCAATAAATCGGTATTGGTTTTGTAATAGAACTCAATTCAGGTTAATAAATCAATGGCCGGCCTTTAAAACAAGAGGTTGAACCAAACCAGATTTTCCCGAAATAGGGACATTCCGGTTCGTACCAAGTTAAGGGATCGTGAGTGGAGAAGATTCAATCGATGAATTGAATATAAATTGATTTGGGGGAGATTTAATTTAGGTTATTTTCGCGGGTTTGACCCGATTTGTTACGGGTGGGTGGGAAAAGAGTTGGGTGGATGTGTAATTTTGTTAAAATGTCAGGGTTTGGAGATTAACTATTTAAATTTTGTTAAAAGTCCCCACAACTTTAAAAGTCTAGAACAGGCCTATGTTCTAAGCGTGCGAGAAATTCCAAACAGGCCTATGTAAATCCTCTTCGAGTTTCCTATCTGTTTCATGATGGTTTTGTATTGATTTTGATTTTTATGTGTCGTTTTGTAGGGCTTTGATCTGGGATTCTCCTGTGGGTCTAAAATCGTTATTTGTGGTTCTTGCGATGATTATCATTTTGATATCGGCCTTTATTCTAGGATTGGACTCCACTGCTACAATTTTCAGGAGGTACAATTCTCTTAATGTCTTTTGTGTCAAAACTTTTGTCTTATTTTTGGCTCATGTTTTCTTTAACAGGGAACAAACTATAAGTTCTTCAGCTGTCAAAAGTATAGTACTAGGCACACTTCTGACTTTTACTTCTACATAACTTTTGAGGCAATGGATCCGGCCAGGAACTCGGTGGTCGTCTCTTTTCAGACATTGTTCAGCGATGTTGGAAGTGCAGTCGTTGATAACTATGTTATTGGTAGGTGGATGTACGTTTACGCTATGTCTTAGCACTGTCTTTAGAGATCACTAGAGGACTAACAATCACTTTTAAAGGTGGTAACAAAGCTTTGGATGATGATTGGGACAAGGATAAGGTAATAGATCAATTCTACACAGGTCCAATGCCCAAATGGTTGTCTGATGAGGCCTTGGCGGCCACTCACAATAAAAAATAGAGAGATTTACGGAAACAGGCACAATTGGAAAAGGAGTTTCGAAATTTGCCATCCCGTACGGTGTATGGTGAACAGCTGCATTTGAAAAAGGTGTCTTTGACGAATTTACTCTTATGGGGAGAGAAGAAACGGATAAAAAAGAAAAAGTGGAGAAAT
>VBRH01000721.1:0-12780 GCA_014578085.1 Cardamine resedifolia | reverse complement strand
CCAAACAAAGGGGAGGGAAGGAAAGATGAAGTCTGAAATCTATGCAATCAGTATGAGAAAATTGTAGAAATCAAGTTGGTGAAAAATAGTTAAATTTATCAATGGCATGGTACAATAGTAAGGCCTAAGGAATGCCTTATGAACCTAAACAAATAACCGATGACTAAGGAAAACTTTACTGGTTCGTCTATTTATTTTTCCTTTTGTCAACATGGAGTGAAATCTTTTGATATGTAAAAATGTAACCATGGGAACCCAAGGAAATGACTAAACATGATGAAAAAAGAAAAAGATTCAACCAACAGATTTAATTACACACAATGTCATATACAATTTCAAACATGATGGGGACTGTAAATATATAACCCTGATGTCGATGGACTAAGATATACATAAATTTAGGTATCAAACTTATATAAACTAAACCCTAAGGTAGGGTTTCCGAACCCAAACAAATGACCGATAAGACACATATTATTACCGATTTCATGTACAATATAATATTATAAAGGAGTGAATAAAACATGAATCCTAAATGGATGCACTCTGATAGACAAATAAGTATGACTGAAATGTTGGAATACTATACCCTAAGAAAGAGCTTCAAAACCCAAACAAATGACCGTAAAGAGAAAGGAAAATCGGAATCTCAAGTACGAAAACTATACCCTAAGGTAACCATCCGAACCCAAGCAAATGAGCAAACATAAAAGAGATACATTAATATGTTATGAACATACTATACCCTAAGGTCATGCTTGCGAACCCAAACAAATGGCCGTTCAGACACATATTTTAGAAGATATAATGTACAATATAATATATAAGACATAAAAAAAAAAAGATGAATTAGAGAAGAAAAAAAGTAAAACATTATGAGCAAACTTGATTAGAAACCACATAATCTACAATTTCATAGAAAGGGGAGACTATGAGAAATGAGGCCTGAATTCTATGAAATCAGCATGATTACCTATCATATAAACTATATTCCTACATAATTATGCATTAATTTCATTATCAACCACTATAGATCCAATCTTAACCTGAGATTTTTAATGGTGGACCGCCAAAGCACTATTGACGTAAAGGAAGAGAAAGAAAAAACAGTACCTGGTTAGCAAGTCAACGATATTGATCTCTTTAACCCTTACTGAAAATTCACCAAGAGCATCCATGATCACCACACATATCAGCTCATGGGCCTTTTTTTTAATCTGGCGTGATCAAAGAGTACCACAAATACACCACGAAGTGATAAATGATTTTATTAATAAATTCCCGAACATGAGATTCATTTTCACCACCTATCAAATCAACTATATTCCTTATCATCCTCATCAAAGTAGAAAACTAAATTTTCAATCACGAATTCAAGCATATCATAAACTGTATTGGAGAATCAACTAAGCAATGGTATAATACAGAGACTATCTTTGATACTATGAGATCAACTAATCAAATGGGTATAAAATGTATTGGAGAATCAACTAATCAAATCAAGTGAGATGTAACTTTGGATCAACATCAGCTATGTTCGAAACTATGAAAACGAAATCAACTAAGCAAAAGGGTATAATACTAAGGCTCATCAGACTAACCGGAGAGGAGAAAGTGGTATTCTTCTTTTTCTGGCAGTAGTTCTAGCCAACGGCGGGGCAGATTTGGCATGACAGGCGAAGCGACCACTCCGAGACGAAGCAGATCGAGACGGAGACGACGGCGGAGGCAGCCATCATGAGAGAAATTGAAGAAAATATGTTTTTCTTCATCGGCGAAGAGAAGATTTGAGACGAGAAAAGAAAAATTTCAACGGCATAGGGTTTTTTTTCTTTGTCGGCGAAGAGAAAATAAGAGTTTTAACTAAACTGAAGGTAAATAAGTCATTTTACGTAGAGATAAATGGCTATTTCCAAGTGATATCGGGAAGATGCCTTATTTCGAGAGCCATTTTCAAAATTGTGGCTATTTTGAAATTAACTTAAAAAAAATATTATGTGGTACGATATATGTCCAGTGGCGTTTAATTTTTTGTTTTAGTTTGAGAAGCTGGCAAGTTATGTGAAATGTAAACAATCCATTTTGTTGATCATCCACAGGTGCAAGAATCAGAGCTGCATCAAAATGACTGGCTGCATATATTCATGGAAATCGCATTCCACTCCAAAGCAAATCGTGTAAGTGTCCTTGAATTTGACTGGCTGCCAGAAAAATAGCTCTCTTTTCTTTTTCTTTTTAACTTGTTGTCTCTTAGGAATTGGTGGCTTCCCCACCCTTGGAGATCAACAAGGTAGTTGTAGAAACTAAAGAAGACTACATAAGAGAGGCGTGTGAGAAGCTCAAAGCAGAGAATGCAATATTCTACATAAGTTACAAGTATAAAGGTGTTTCTTCAGAGGGTTTCGCGGGCGATCACCAATCTATCATAATGAAAAACAGGGCACATGAGTCTTGAAGTTGCTTCTGAGCTCGGGTGATCACAAAGGACACATACATGCATCTGGTCTGTTATAGTCAATTATTAATCTCTATTTACTTTTAAACTTTTTATCATGTTATATGACTATGACTAAGGACTATAAAATTTTTTGTTAACCATTATTATTATACATCAAATCTATGACATAATTAGTAGTGTTTTGACACCCCTTTAGTCCTAAATTCATTCAAAAAAATCAGCAGCTATCTTTGGTGAGATCCACAACACCCAACTGTGGGTTCCTTTGTAAGATCTAACAACCATATTTGTCTGAACGACTGTTTATTGATGCATATATTCTCCCCTTGCAACAATCCTGAACACACAGTACTGCTTCTATTTTCTTCCTTTTGGATTTCTGAAAATGTATATTCACCTTCTCTTTCACAGCATACTTCTCAATTGTATCCTTACACTTCTCTCTCGAAACAAACTCTTGCCCTACATAAAACTCTATTCCTGCACCATCATCATCCGAGTCATCACTCTCAACATAATCATCACGAAAAAAAATCAAGTTCCTCTTCTTCTCCCCCGCCTTCTCCAATAAGAACATCATCTAGATAAGGATCATCTGCCCTAACAACATATATAAATTCATGCTTTCCAACTCATGTGTACACATAATCATTTCGACAACATCAATATCACCACACAAATCCTTACGATTCTGATCTACTACTCCAGATGGGAAGTAAGAAAACTTACTCATATTTTCTGCATAGCCAGCACTCGAAACCATATCTGTCAACATTGCTAAACTCAGGTCTTCAAAATCAACTCTTAAACATCTTGTCTCACCACAATTGTATGAACCATCTGCTCAGTGGTGGTCCAATATATTTAGAGGTCTTGTGCCATAAATAAAATTTGGTGCCCAGTATCCTCTCTAGAATTTAAAGAAGATTGTTTTAAGAACTCAAAGATTAACAAAGAATAACTCTCTTTATTATGCTTTAGAAAATCACTCAAAACTAAAACTCTTAAGTTCTCTCCTTATCGGCTTTAGATGATGTATTGCATGTATCGGCTTAATACTCCAACGCAATAGGACAGATCGGGTCTCATATGAAGTAAATATCGTAAACATCCAATATTTTTCCTGAACAAGGTGGCATCTACTTCCTTTTCTTCTTCAAATTTGGATAGTTTTAGTCCAGATTCCATTGGTGTGTGGACCTGATTACAATCCTTCATCTCCGCTTCTTCAAGAATTTTTAGAGCATATCGTTTCTGATTTAATATTATTTCTCCATCGTGTTGAGCTACTTCGATCTCTAGATAATATGTCAACTTTCCGAGATCACTCATCTCGAATTTAGAGGCCATATATTTCTTGAATTCGCCAACGATGTTTCGGCTTGTTCCTGTCACAAATAAATCATCAACATACACCGCTATGTTTAGAAGATTTTCTCGTACCTCCTTCCGATAAACCGATGGTTCTTTCGAACATTTCTTGAATTGAATTTCCACAAGAATTTGGTTTAATTTGTTGTTCCATGCTCTAGGAGCTTGCCTTAGCCCATACAACGTTTTATTGAGCTTATAGACTTTGTCCTCACTTCCTTTTTCTTCAAACCCCTCTGGTTGCGTAACATAGACGGTTTCTTTTAATTCTCCATGAAGAAATGCTGTTTTAACATCAAGATGATGTATTTCCCATCCATTCGATACAGCGGGGTTGATAAGGAGTTGTATTCTTTCGATCCGAGCCATTGAGCAAAAACTTCTTCGAAATCAACTCCATAACGCTGCACATATCCTTTAGCGCCGAGTCGGGCCTTGTGCTTGTTGATACTTCCATCAGAATTTTGTTTTAATTTGAATACCCACTTTAACCCAATCGGTTTCGCTTCAACTGGTAAATCTACAAGATCCCAAGTGTGGTTTTTCTTGATGGAATAAATCTCATCTTCACAGGCAAGTATCCACTCTTTTGACTCTTTTGCTTCATAGAAATTTCTGGGTTCGTTGTTTAAGCATAATAGCAGCATCTCTCCTTCTTCTTCGGCAAGCAAAGCGTAATCCTCAAGGTACTTTGGTCAGATGATCTGTCTTTGTGTTCTTCTCAGAATCGATGTAGTTTTATTTTGAGCTTTGGAAGTCTCATGCTCGTGTTCGTGTTCATGTTCCGTCTCTGTCTCACCATTTTTTTCTGCTTCGTCAAGCTCTTCGGTGTTGTCAACGATTTTCTCTGTTTCTGTATTTTCTTCTTCTCCATGAATTCCACGGTTTCCGAATTCTCCAAAAACAACGCTGAAGTTTCCATTACTATCCTTCTCTGTGTTATTATGATTCCAGTTCCAGCCCTAAGTTTCGTCAAACACCACATCTCTGCTCACTATTATCTTTCGAGATTGCGGATAAAGTAGTTGATATGCCTTCGAACCTGGTTCTATTCCGAGATGAACAAGCATACGCGATCTGTCATCTAGCTTCTTTAGATGAGGCTTGTCTATCTTTGCGTAACAAATACATCCAAATATTCGGAGATGATCGATATTTGGTGTTTTTCTCCGCAAAACTTCATATGGAGTTGTGTCTTTAAGAGCTCTTGTAGCTATCCAATTCAAGATGTAAGTTGAATGTCGTATTGCTTCTCCCCACAAGTAGTTTGGTACGTGCATATGTTTCAAGATACTTCGCGCCATCTCCATTAACGTTCTATTACGTCTTTCAACCACACCGTTTTGTTGTGGAGTGTAAGGCGCGGTGAGATGTCGTTTTATACCGGAATCATCGCAGAAAGAGTTGAACTCTTGTAACATGAACTCTTCTCCTCTATCTGTTTAGAACATTTTTATGCTAGTCCCTAAATCTTGTTCCACCAATTGTTTAAATATCTTGAACTTGTTAAAGGCTTCTCCCTTTTCTTTCAGCAATATTGTCCACATATGTAACGTCCGTGTTCCGGAAAAACGGAAATTTGAGTTTTATGTCAGGATTGAAAAGTGGAGGTGGATTAATTTTAATGTTGATTCAGGAGACTGGTTTTTAATATATTATAAAACCAAAGGAGGAATTGATTAATTTTTGTAATTCTAATTCCTGGTTTAATTTAAGTGGACCGAAAATAAATCTAAGTCTATTTAAAGCCTAAAAACGCACAAGCCGTAGTTCTTTCTCATAATTTTCGTGGTCATCTTCAACGAGAGAAAGAGAGAAAGAAGCTTGCACAAGAAGGAGTTGCAGTCATATATGACAGTTCGTGGTAGAGCAGAGTTATTCGTGTTTTCGTGAAGTGCTATGTTTAAGACGCGATCTAGACCCATGTGGATTCAAAGGGAGATCGCGAATTCATCTGTGGTCGGATCATCACGAAACTTTGAGGGTAGCTTCAGGACATCTAAGGGCAGATTTTCAACGGTGCGATTAGAAAATGGACGGGTGAGTAAGAGAGATTAAGATTGTATTGCGGTGACCTTTAAGAAACCCTAGAAGTTCCTGAAAAGGAAAGTTTCTTAAAAAGGAAAAATACCATCAATGTAATCGCCGTGAGCAAAGGAAAAGAAAAAGAGTGACTGTGGGATCAAGGCGAGAAAGAGGGGCTGATCTAGAACTCGGCTGAGGTTTTACTTTAGCTTTATTTTAATTCGAATATTTGTTGAATTATTGCGAATTATTTATTTTATGATTTTTGGATTTAAAATCATGTTAGAAAAACTGGTTAAATTATTTAATAATTTCGGAATTAATGTGATTTTAGGTTTGAAATTTTGGTAATTATTTTGGATTATTTAATCATGTTTAATCGATGAATTAATTATGTTTTGTTCTTTTTGTGTTATTTGACGGTTTAGTTGGTTAAGCAGAATTAATGAAATTATTTTGGATTTTCATGAATTGTTTAAATTAATGTTAGTAGGAGGTTAATAATATTTATGGAAATATTATTATCTGTTTTTAAAAAAAAACCGGGTGCGATCGTTTCAACATATATCCAGAATGATCATCAATGAGGACGAAGATATACTTGTTTCCAGCGATCGTACTTGGTGTTATAGGACCACAAAGATCTCCATGTATAAGTTCAAGTATTTTAGTTGCTCGGTATGAGGTGGCTTGAGGGAATACTTGCCTCGTTTGTTTCCCAAGAAGACAAGAACCACATATTTCCTTTTGTATCTCAACGCGTGGTACTCCTTGAACGAGATCTCTTTGAATCATAGATTTTATTGTCTCGAAGTTTATGTGTCCCATCCTAGCGTGCCACCTGCTACTCTCGCTTATCTTTGATAGATTTAAGCATGCCGTGTTTCTTATTCCCATATGTACCTTGTACAACCGGTTTCTTGATCTTTCTGCTTTGACAAGTAATTTCCCATCGTAGTCATGCATTGTTAGGTATCCTCCTCTCAACCTTATGTCGCATCCCGATTTTGTAGCTTGTCCTAGGCTAATGATGTTACTCTTTAAGTCTGGGATAAAATAGACATCGGTCATTATCCTTGGTTCACCATTCATGTCGATGAAGGAGATTGAGCCTTTTCCCTTTATATCAATATGTGAGTCATCATCAAATCTGACTTTTCCAGTGACAGAACCATCAATCTTGTTGAAGTATCTTCGATCTCCTTTCATGTGGTTACTAGATCCATTGTCAAGGTACCAGACATTCTCCTCACCAGTGGTTGTTTAAAACTTGTATGCAATTTTTTTCGTTTAAATATACCGTTTCATGCATCATAAGCTCATCTGCATCTTGTGTATCATTGTTTTATGTTTCTTGAGCTTCTTGTAGCTTAAGTAATCGGTCAGAGCAACTTGAGGCAAAGTGACCTAACTTGTCACCCCGGTAAAATGTTACTCTCGATGTATCTCTTCCACCATTGAACCGTCCTCGGCCTCTTCCCCTGTAATTGAAACGTCCTCCGCGACCTCTACTCACCATTGAAATCCCGATTGAATTGACTTGTTTGAGTTTCCATATTTGCATACATAAGTTTTTTTTTTATCTTCTTGTGTTTCTTCTTCTTCGAAGATACGTTCTTCATAGGCTTTTAGTCGGCCTATAATATCCTCGAAACCCATAGTATTAAGATCTAGCACTTGTTCGAGTGATGCTACTATATGTATGCATTTCTTTTGAGGAAGACTCTTAAGAAATTTCTTGACAAATTTTGATTCTTCGATGTTAACTCTTAGAGCCGCCGATTTGGATGAAATTTCGGATAGCTTTCCTACAAAGTCATTAATTTTCTCGGTGTCTTTCAACTTGAGGCGATGGAACTCGGACATCAACGTTTGTAATCTGGCTTCTTTGACTCTTTCTATTCCCACATGTCTCGCCTTAATAACTGTCCAAACTTCCTTCGCTGTATCTAGTTCTCCAACTTGCAAAATCAAGGTCTCGGGGATGGATTGAAACAGCAAGGCTATGGCCATGTTTTTTTTCTCGCCATCGGCGGGATCTGTTGAATCCGTTTCTATGATATCCCAAACCTTATG
Organism: Cardamine resedifolia; assembly: GCA_014578085.1. Lineage (NCBI taxonomy): Eukaryota > Viridiplantae > Streptophyta > Magnoliopsida > Brassicales > Brassicaceae > Cardamine > Cardamine resedifolia. The sequence continues at coordinate 4,850 of VBRH01000721.1, read as the reverse complement.
TACCTTAAGTGCAATTTTCATTCTTATTGCCCATACGGTAAAGTTGGTTGAGTTGAGCATAGGACACTGGATTGATGAAGGTCCTCCTTCTTTTGATCTTGCCGTTGAAACAACCATGTCACCCATCTCTCTCTCTAAAGATCTCGCAAGGCTCTGATACCAATTCTAGAATTTAAAGAAGATTGTTTTAAGAACTCAAAGATTAACAAAGAATAACTATCTTTATTATGCTTTAGGAAATCACTCAAAACTAAAGCTCTCAAGTTCTCTCAATCTCAAAACTCTCTTAAGTTATGTCATACCTTGACATCTCCTTATATATTGAAAGACTTACACAAAACCTAGTTCTATTAGTGATATGTTGCGTTTTTGACGCATTCTAACAGTTACTTTCAAGTCTTTTTCGAGTCTTTATCGAGTCCTTTAGTTTTGTTTTGAGTCATTACAGGTCTAAAGATAGCTAAGGATGAAGATTGGAGCTTATGGAGGAAACTTAACGAAAAGTGAAGAAGAGCCAGAATTTAGGAGCTGAGCACCCGCTCACGACAAACTGAACCAAAAGAGGAAAACCTAACTTTCCTAATTTTTTGTAAAAAAAACTCCAATTTATTCAGCCGCCTCCTGGACCTAGAAAGATCGATCATTCTATTATTTAACCTTTACGTTTTTGGCAAAACACATACACTTTAGAGAAGCTTTTGCACTTGTAAGATTTGGAGGAGAAGAAATCTGTACATCACCTTGAGAAGAATTCTAAACTCCTCTTTGTTTTTATCAATTTATTCCATGAATATTTCATCTTCTTTTGCTGCGTTTTTCTCTTCTATGTCTGAGTAGTTCTTTAGTTAGGTTAAGGGTTTCAAAAGGGATTCAATGATTCAATTAACTGAACATAGATAGGATTAATCAATCGATTGTCTTCGCCTATAGATGATCTTATTGCCTAGACTAATCTGATCACCTAGTCTTTGATTCTAGGTTAAATTTATTCATCAAGAAAGTATAATAAGTTGCTTGAACGAACATAGGTGGGCGATTTGTCATTAGCCAACGACAGTTGATGCTAAGGCAAATCGTGAGCAAATTGAACCAGATCGATAATGCTTGTCTGCGATTTTAGATTCAAACGACAGTTTAGGATGCTAGGTTGCTAGATGAAGTTGTTGATGTCACGACAGTGGGTCAGTCTTATTTTTATGTTTGAGTTCTAGACTTGTGCTAAATTGTTTCCTGAATAATTGTTCGGTTCTAGATGATTTGATCCCTGCGAAATTGCCCTTAACCTAACGCTTTTCTCTTATTGTTTTTAAAACCAATTTTATTTGTTTTGCTTGCTACTTACGAAACTACAAACCCACTGAATCGCTTAGCTAATTTTTGTCTCACAGAATTAGAGTGTATTGCTAGTCCTCTGGATCAAATCTTTACTATATTGCTGTGTGTTTATTTGCGTAAAATAAGACTTTAGACCACGCTTTACGTGTATATCAATTTGGCGCTGTTGCGATGGAGATCAATTCGATACCTCTAATTTTCGGACTGAATTTTAGTCTAAGTTACTAACTTGTTCCATTTCTTTTTCTGTGTGTGTTTCAGGTGTATGACCGCAAGAACTACAAGGAGTAAAAGTTCGGTACATCTACTCACCTTAAGCAACAAAGAGCTGCAAAATTTAGAACGAGCAAACCGACAACAAAGACCTAATACCGTCACTATAGGCGACCAAGACAATGAGGATTTGGCTGCTGAACTCCAAAGGCTGCAACAACATATGGCACAGATGCAACAGCAGCAACAGCAGCAGCAACGGTAAGAACAGCTACGTGAACAGCAGCGTGCAATCGGGGATATCGATAATCCACACGCCTTCTACAGGAACAGAGCCGCGATTGTTCCTCCTACTGTTGAGAGGCAAGACTATGAGATCAAGCCTCAGATGATATCGCTTATGAAGCAGCATTTATTCCATGGGCTTCTAGCAGAAATTTCGATGGATTACATCGAGAATTTCGAAGAAATCTGCTCTACCACCAGCTCGAATGGAATGAACCCAGATTTTCTGAAGTGCAAGCTATTTCCATTCTCCCTTGCGGACAAAGCATCACGATGGCTTAAGTCCCTACCTCCTGGTTCTGTCACGAATTGAAATCAGTGTAGATGAGCCTTTCTGGATCATTTCTACACTAAGACAAAAACTGCTGCATTGAGGAACAAAATCTCATCGTTCTAGCAACATTCTGGAGAGCCTTTATGTGAGGCATGGGAACGATTTAAGGAGTACCGCAGAGTGCCTTCACCATGGATTCATGGATGAAAACTTGCTGGGGATTTTCTATGATGGTATGAACTGGGATTATCAGAATGCATTGAATGCTGCAAGCAATGACGACTTCATGACAAAGACCAGAGAAGGTGCTTATGAGTTAATTGAGAATTTGGCTGCAAGTTCCAGCAGCAAGTCTCAGGAATATGATAGAAGCAAGAAAACCAGTGGCATGGATACTCAGGAAATCGATGAGCTAACAGCTAAGGTTAACCTTTTGCTTAAGGGAAACCAAAGGACAATCCACTTTGTTGATGAAATGGAGAACCTCTTTCCCAAGAAATTGGTGAAGAAGAGGATGATGATCAGCAAGAAGTCAGCTATGTGAATGGACATGGATTTGTGCAGAACCATGGCTTCAACCAGAACTATAGGAATCACCCTAAGTCCAATAGAAGCACAAATGTCGAAAATCCCAAAGACCAAGTGTATCCGAAGCAATCTGGAACTTAGAACCAACAACCTCAGAATCTGGGTTTTCAGAAAAACTTCTCTCAAAGCTTTCAAGGGAAGCAATTTGTACCTTATCAAGCTCAAAACCGATTCCAAGGAGGGAATCAACAAGGACAACAATTCACGAATTTCTAAGCTTCTACAAGTTCTGGAAATAATTCTCAGGATGAGCTGGAGAATATGATGTAACAGCTCATGATCAGCCAGCAGAAGTCGGCCAATGAAATCAATCTGAAGGTTGACAACATGTACTCAGACTTAAACAGCAAATTCGAAGCTGTTTTCACCCACATGAAACAGCTTGATACTCAGGTTGCGCAAAACGCAAAAGCGATCAAGAGACCACATGGAGTCTTACCTGGAAGGCCAGAGACAAATCCAAGGAAAGAATTTGTCAATGTAATAGAGCTGAGAAGTGGAAAAGTTCTGCAACCTGCAGAAAAAGTGAAAAATCCCACAGGTCCCGTCGCTGAGCACCCGCTCCCGATGCCCACTCCAAGCAGAGCACCCGCTCAGCCCTGCGGAGCACCCGCTCACGAAAAAGCTCAAACAGATGATGAACTTAACCCGAAATCTGATAAACCACGACCTGATAAACTTGCAGAAAGGTTATATTCTCGCATGTATACCCCTCTGGTTCCTTACCCAGTTCCTCCAAGGAAGTCTTAAAAGGATTTGGAAGAAGCAAAGTGCAAAGAGATGTTACAAGACTTGAGTATTAGACTTCCATTGGTAGATGCAATCTAGATGGTTACGACTCTGAAGAAGTATGTGAAAGGGCTGATTGTTGGAAAGGTTTCCACTGAGAAGAATGTGATGCTGGTCTCGAAAAACTGTAGTGTTGTGCTACAAAACAAGATGCCTAAGAAGCTTGAGGACCCAGGGAAATTTGTCCTCTCAGTGCAAATAGAAGCAGAAACTTTCGCTGGCTCGTTATGTGATCTAGGTTCAAGTGTGAATCTGATGCCATACTCTGTGGCAAATAGGTTAGGATTCACCAGTTCAAGCTGACCAAAATCTCTTTGATTTTCACCGACAGATCCGTGAAGTTTCTGGTTGGTATTCTAGAAGATTTATATGTCAGAATCGGTAATACCTTTACCCCAGCTGATTTTGTGGTTCTGAAACTTGATGAAGAACCAAAAGATCCTCTAATTTTGGGACGCCCATTCCTACGCACAGCTGGTGCGATTATTGACGTGAGGAGTGACATAATTGATCTCCATCTAGGAGACATCACTATGAAGTTCAAAATTGACAAGATGTTCAAGAAACTCATGCTGGATGGGCAGACTTTTACTGTCGAAAACGCCCTGGAAATCTCAGATAAAGTGGCTGAGGAGATTCTAGCTGATGATCCTTTGGAGATAGTGTTGACTCAGGCACAAAGGTGATTTTTCCGTAAATCTAAAACACGGAAACAGAGGAGGAACAACAGCCACATGCATCGGATTCTAGCGGTGGTTTCACGAGGGTGTTTTCAGCCTCAGTCGCACACGAGACAGAGAGGTGCTAAACTGCATGTTCACGACGATGATGAGGAGGGCCTCCCTAGGCACAGACAGAGAGCAGGACGAGATGGCAGAGACTCCCCTACCACCACCGACAGTCAGTGAGAGTAACACTACCTTTTCCATCATTGTATTATCCATTTCTGTTTTATTTATTTATTTTCTCACCTTACTCTAAATTTATTTTCACACCGAGATGGTGTGAGGTAAGTCTGGGGGAGGGTGTTGCTACTAATATCGTTTGCTTCTTTTGTTTTCTTTGAGTCATTTTCATATTTTCTTTGAGTCAATTTGTTTTATTGAGTCAAGAACTTGTTGGGAATTAGGACCTTAATCTATGATGATCTGAAACCATTTATGTGCTTTTAACTATCTTCCTAGTGACCATTATTGTAGAACTTTGAGTACACGGACAAGCTGGAACACCACAACATCGGATCTCTCCTTCTCCAGAATATTTCATCGAGGTTCCATCGGAAAGACATAAACTATGTTATAATTAAATCAAGGAGATGTAATCAATTAGGGAAAAACGTCAAGCCCAGGAAATTTCTCAGGAAATC
>VBRH01000720.1:51035-61312 GCA_014578085.1 Cardamine resedifolia | reverse complement strand
AAGCGGCTCCTTGTTTTGTGGGGCTGCTAGGTTACATGTTGTATCAGCTCCTTGCCTATTTAAAGGCCTCATTTGCATCTGAAATGAACTTAGACGTTTACGAGCAAAGAAACTTTTCTTAAACTTCTCATCGGAACACTATCGAGTCGGGCTCTAGTTTTCCTCTCTTTCCGCCTTTGTTCTTGAGCTGGGCTCGAACAAGGAACTTCGACATCTCTTGATCTCCTCCATAGATCTTGAGAGAAGCCATTTCGTTCCATATAACTTGTTCCTTTGGCCGGAATCTTCGTTCTTCATCGAAATATTCTTTCCGCCCTTTCGTTCATCGCATAAGGGAGAATCGATTGACTCATAGTCTCGGCTTCTCCTCACCATTTTCCAGATTTGGTCCTCCTTCCCATATAGGGGCGTATCAGACTCTCAGCAACAAGACCTTAATTTCTTTGTCCTGCAAATATGGTTTCAAGAAGGACCAATCAAGACGATGAGAGTGATGCCCTCGAGGAAATTGAAAAGGTAGAAGACAGAGAAGGGCATAAAGAAATAGATGGGGAGACGTTTCCTCTAGATAAATAGATGAGAGTGTTGAAGACTTTTTCCTATGATTTTAATTAATATTAGAAACTTGCGCTCCAAGACCAATTTGGATTTGAAACAGAGACACAAATACGTACAGGCAATGACAGATGAGTAAGCTCAAAATGTGTTTATTAGGACAGTTTCACAACTCTACAATGTTGACTTTTATATGTATGTGTTTTGGGAAAAGTATTGTATATCCCAGGAAAGTGGAAACAAGTGGCTGATCCAATCCACTCATGCCTCTAGTTTAGGGCAGATTGGTGAGCTTGGGTTGGACATCGAACCTGCGCAGGCAACATCATCATTTCATGTTAGATACATACTTGCTACATTTGTGCAATCTGAGCCTTTGTTACACGTACATATGTCTGCTAGACAAGGTTGTTTGGTGGCTGCATCCTCCTCAAAGGCCGGGGGCGCTTGTCCATATATCATCTCGCAACTCATATCTTCAAAATCTACAGCCATAAATGGAGTTGAGTCTTATGAAAATAAACCCCAATATAAATATGTAGAAATCTTGTGAGGGAAGGTTTAGGGTGAAAGATAAATATATACTTGGGTTCATGGTGAGTGGGAGGCCAAACTCATTGGTGAAGAAATCTTGTGTTGGAATCTTGCACATATTCACACACATTCCTACGCATCCACTGTTCTCCAGATACCTTCAATCAAGACATTGGAGGAGCAAGCTTGTGACATTTTGAGCAAGACAAGTGTTAGAAGCAATCACTTGTTAGTTGTTGTTACCTGCACTTCTTGATACGGACTCCACTTCTCTGTTTCACCCCATTCACCTCCACTTCTATGACCTGAGAAGGACCAACCAACCAGTGAAAGAAAGGCACTGTAAGAGCGGCATTGAACTCAGCTGCCCATTTCGTTGGTGGGAACAGTTTTCTGAACTGTTGAGGAGCACCAGGAGGCATCATAGAGAGAAGAACCTCCCTCACGGCCTCTTGCTGCTGCACTCTGGAGCGTCCCTGCATCACTCTCTTTGAAACCTCCACGAAGCTCTCGTAATCGTACTCCCAAAACCCTTTCTCCTTCATCTCCTTCTTCTTCTTCGACCCGAACTTGTCCATCTTCCTCGCGAACAGACCCATGAACACTCTCTCCACCAATCCATCGTCGTATCTAGTCTTCTGCCCCATCGGAGCTGGCTCTCCGCTCGGCTCCGCAATCCCACATCGAGTGCCACGTCGCCCAAATGTAACATTAATTGCTTGCAGACTAGAAATAGCCGCCATGGATCATGGATGAGCTCTCTCTTGTCTCATCCCTACCATCATACATACTCTGCTTTTCTTACTCCATCGGTGGCCACACAAACGTCACCACAACTTACGACTAACAAGTGTCCACTTTCTTTGCTTTTTAAACTTCTCATTATTAATTTTTAGTTTTGAGTGGACTAAAGCCCACATTCAATGGCCCATTTCACTGAGGCCTATTTTCATGCAATTAAATAGATTCATGTTCACTACTCAAGCAGTAACTAACTCTGTAGTCTGTACGTTAATGGAGATTGCAATCTGTAAATGTGTTATTTAATACCTTAAGAATTAAGATGTGTGTGTGATTGAAATATTCATACATGTCGATGGCCAATCAGATACCGATTGCCTTTATATTGATCATGGTAAAGTAGATGGATTAATTCATTTGCAAGTAGGGATAAATAATAATACTAGAGGAGATGAGGTTTTTTAAGTTTCGAAAGCTTTCAAACAATAAATTAAATAAACTCCCTACCAAACACCATCAACTTCGCATTTATGGCTTATTAGTCTTTTGACTTTTTCCATTGCATACTTCCATCATTATTATTTGTTGTAACTCAATTTTGTCAGTCCAACCCAGTTCTAACGCTACATGTTGGAATGGAATTGTGGCAGTCGTCGCTGACCAGTGACCATTGCATTACATTTGTGCCATTGCTTGTAACTTACAGTTGTAACTAATTCTCTTTCTTACATTCAACTTCTTTTTATGCTCTACCAAAACAACTCCATATGGTGGTTGAGTTTGAGCTTTACTCTAAATCCATCTAGCCATTTCACTTACCCTTAAAACATATGAACAATGTCAGAAATCACTGGGCTGTAAGTGAATATTCCGGTGCTTAGACCACTAGATGGTTCAGGATGATAAAAAAAAAAACTCTATAGCCATACATGCACTAAAACCATCTCTAATGTATTCTTCTATTTGTATTCTAAAATAAAATAAAGTTTATCTCTAATGTATTACTCTATTTTTTATTCTAAAAAAAATAATATAGAAAATAAAGTTGCTCTAAACGTATAATAATCTTTATTTTTACTATATTTAAAAGTGAAATATTGAGTAGATAGGAAAAAAATTTACTCTGAAAATAAAGTGTTGTTGGCGGAGATGCCTTAAGACTGGCAATATGTACCAAATATTTTCATAAAATAAAAAAATGTTTTCAAGTATTGAGAACCTCGAAGATATGGGATAAAGAAAGAAGAATAAGAGTACATGATATACACTACGCAAGATAATAAATATAGAAGGTTTGACTTGAAGGATATAATATATATATATATATATATGTCTCCATCATTAACTTGTCGTATCTGCACTATATTGCGATCTAATTAGAAGCAAGCCGCTTGATTGGTTAAATATTTATAAAAATAGGCTCTGAGACTGCTTTTTTTGTTGTGTGACGCAAGACTTTAGAACCCTCCTAAACATAGCACATGGTTTCACGTTCCTTACCATACCACAAACTATATCACTCTCATGCAAGCACTCGAATATTTCTGCTTATTTTCCCCCAACATATTAGAGAAAATGGTATAATTAACTTTTTTTTTTTTTTGATAAGTTATAATTAACTATTAGGTGAAGTGATACGATCGACTAGCTGTGGCTTGAGACCACGCACACGTCCTTCTCATTATGAAATATTATCAATACAATCAGTTATACTGACACTCTTAACTCTTTAACTTGTTTTCCATTAATGTGTATACATAGTATAGAATTGTCAACAAAACAGGTCGGCTAGGCTGTTTAGATGGGCCGGTGGGCACTCAGAGTGATGGTTTTGAGTTGAGTGGCCACATGCCATCATATCACTTCTCATTCTTCTTATTTCGCTATCATCAGCATTTACAATTTACATCTCTCTGCCATTACTTCAATTATTTGATGTATTAGTTTCAGTCTCACAGCAATTTCATATATAGTCATATAGATTTAGTTGCCTTCCTTTTAGTTTTAGATGCCCAAAAGTCATCAACCGGCCAAAGCCCTCATTAATGGTCTTACCAAACAAAGCATATATGGTATCATTATCACTATCTACGGGTTTTGTTTGTTTCAAAAACATATAATATATATATATATATATATATATATACAAGTGTATGCCTAACGTTTTATTTTCTCATTTGTACAAATGGTAAATGTAAATGAAAATTTGAATTACAGTTTCCTAACTAAAACTGGAACGATACATAGAAGAATAGCATTGGCCCTGCCCAAGGATTATACACAAATCGAGAAATGTGGTCCAAATTTTTCTTTATCAAAAGAAAACCTAAAACATAAAGAAAAAAATAACATAATAAATTATAACATATACTATAAATGAAAGCAAAGAGATCCTACATGCATGGTGACTTGATTGACTTTGTGTGTATTGATTATCACCGGACCAATCGACACGACATGTTCCCGAGTATTTGATGTTTTGGAAAGAAGAAAAAAAAGATATTAAGGGATGTGGTAGTATATATGTGCTGGAAATGCGTGGTTGAGGGCTGAGAAGGGGCTGCAAAAAAAAGATTCAACGGCCACCCAATTTCATCATTTTGGCCAACAATGTATGTTAAATGCGATCAATAAATTCATGTATCTGCCATCTGTTCTCCTCTTTTTCTCTCTCTTCATTCACTTATACTTTCTCTCACGCACTGTGTTTGCAACATCACCACCATACATACATACATACATACATACATGCCCTCCACAAGACTCAAACTCCACAACATGGGCTTCTCACGGTGGCTCAACCGCACCGTGGGCTTCTTCGTCTTCTTCATCCTCGACATTGTGGATTTCTTGCTTTGCTTCACCTACAAGACGCTTGATTTCTTCTTTGAGTCGGAGTGGAAACCCTGCTATTGCTGTCCGCCCCCTGAGGCCAAACCACCGGCGGCCGGAGGGAGCAGAGGCGGGAAGATGATAGTGTCGGAAAGATCAGGAGAGTACTCAAAGGTAATCTCACTCACAAGGACAAAGATCCATCTGGATGAGATCTCCGACACACTCTACTCACGCCCTTCACTCCTCACCAGGCTCACTAAGCTGGTAAAGTATTTCAAGAAGGATGCTGTGAAATGCTGTGATGAGTCCAAGAAGAGATCATCATCAACTAAAAAGACATTAGTGACTGTGAATTCCACTGTGGTCGAGAAGTTGCAAAGAACACCAAGATGGTCTGATTGTCATTGCACTTTCTGCACGTCTTGGCTTTCCTCTTCCAACCATTCTCTATTTGTCAATGTTCAGCAGCCCAAAGGTACACATCTTTTAATTCTCTACATTTGTTCATTGTACAGAATCTAGATTTGGTGAATAATCTCAATCTCCGTGGTCCTGTTTTGAAATTTGAACACCATTCCCCTTTTGGCTCTTCTCTCAACTCTCTAGTGTCTCGTGCAGCATGCATTTTCATCTAAGAGCCGCAGTCATAAATTCTTATGAGAAAGAAAAAAGTTTGATTATTATTAGCTACAAAATAATGGTTGCTTAAGAATTAAATTAAAGCATCATCTCAATTATTCGTGTTATATTTGGGTTTCTGCATTAAAAAATTTTTTATTACTTACTAAAAGAAGAAACGATACATTTCAAATGGGATTGAACAATTACTTATATGAAATGCCTTCAAAGATAAAAGGGATTTGTTAATTCTTCGAAAAATAGACAAAAATGCATTAATAATATTGAGGGATGAATCTGACTTGGTTTGTAGTGGAGACGGAGAATCACTCAAAATCAGTGTGAAGAATTTTTGAGGTAATTCAGAAACAATCTGTGAAGAATTTCTGAATAGTTTTCCGCCTAATTATCTCAGAATTTTTTACACTGTTTCTACGCGATTTCTCCGCCCACACTCAAACTATATTCCAAATACATTTTTTTTATAAGAATATAAACTAAATTTTCCAAGGCTAATATAAAATTTTGAATGTGCAGACATTAAGGGACAAGAGAATGTAGTGTTCATACATGGGTTCTTATCATCATCAACGTTTTGGACAGAGACTCTGTTTCCAAACTTCTCAGAATCAACCAAATCAAATTACAGGTTGCTCGCAGTAGATTTGTTGGGTTACGGCAAAAGTCCAAAGCCGAATGATTCGTTGTATACACTGAAAGAGCATTTAGAGATGATAGAGAGATCGGTGATTTCTCAGTTCAGACTCAAAACATTCCACATAGTGGCTCACTCCTTAGGCTGCATTTTGGCTCTTGCGCTAGCGGTTAAACACCCAGGAGCCATCAAGTCACTCACTCTATTGGCTCCTGTGAGTCATATAAATTGTCTTTTGAGTTGAATAATACTTCCTGGTTAGTATGGTAATTATTGATATATATGTGAACTAACGGGGAGTGCAGCCATACTACTCGGTGCCAAAGGGAGTGCAAGCAACGCAATATGTGATGAGAAGAGTCGCTCCCAAGGAAGTGTGGCCTCCGATAGCCTTTGGGGCCTCAGTGGCTAGCTGGTACGAGCACGTTAGCCGCACCGTCAGTCTAGTGCTTTGCAAGAACCACCACTTGTTGGAATTTCTCACCAGGCTACTCACCAGAAACAGGTATTCATAAACCAACGAATCATTAATTATTCCACGTTGATATAATTCATGTAGCCGGACACACCTTTGATCTCTCGTCCTCATCCTGAGATTGACGTTGATAAATGTGAGGAAACTATAGTGAGACAATGCAATATGTATGACTGCTTGGGATGGAAGAAATAAAAAGGTGAATAATTGGGATGGTGTATGCACGCAGGATGCGAACGTACTTGATAGAAGGGTTCTTGTGTCACACACACAACGCGTCGTGGCACACACTACACAACATCATCTTCGGGTCAGGGAGCAAAGTGGAGGCTTATCTTGACCATGTCCGTGACAACGTGGACTGTGATGTCACCGTCTTCCACGGCGGTAGGGACGAGCTGATCCCCGTGGAGTGCAGCTACGGCGTCAAGCGGAAAGTGCCACGTGCCAGGATCCACATCGTCCCCGACAAAGACCACATCACCATTGTTGTTGGGAGGCAGAAGGAGTTCGCTCGTGAGCTTGAGCTCATTTGGCGCAGATCCACTACTCCTCCTCAACTTTATTTAAACTAATTAACCAATTCTTCATTTTAAGTATATAAAAATACCAAACCCCAACCACTATTACTCAAATCATCATTTTATACCAATTTACTTTTGCATATTTTGGTGACTCCTNTCCTACTGAGTTTAATGTTGAGGGGCATCTATGAATTTTTAAGTTAATATATCTTAAATCATCATTTTATACCAATTTACTTTTGCATATTTTGGTGACTCCTTCCTAGTGAGAAAAAAAAAAAAAAATAGAACTTGCTTTTCTTTTCTTTTTGGGTTGCCCTTTCATTATTATTTAGAATTTTTTAAAGAGAATATAGTGGAAAATTTAGCGGCCAAGAATAAAGTGGTTTGCTATGTGCATGCTTCAATCCTACTGAGTTTAATGTTGAGGGGCATCTATGAATTTTTAAGTTAATATATCTTAGCCAAAGATGATTAAAAAGAAAAGCAAATATTTTTGGGGACAATATATAAATATATCATCAAAATAGATAAACATGAAGGTTGGCCACATTATTATTAGATGGTGAAGTTATTGGTCTTCGGGGAAAAAAGCATTATTATACTACAAGACATTACATTCTGAGGAATGCTTTCTCGAATTGTGTCCACTTCTGCTCCAATGTACCCACATACCCCACCGACATTCGTATAAGGCCAGGAGAGATACCTGCGGCTGCCTTCTGAGAGGGGTCAAGCTCGCTGCTGGTGCTGCTGCCGGAGCAGGACATGAGTGTCTCGTAGTAACCCAAACTGACGGCCATTAGGCCGAACTGGGTGGCGTTCTGGAGGTATGTCATGAGCTTGTTGGCTCTTTCCTCCGTCTCCATGTCTATTGACAGCAATCCTCCGTATCCGTAGTCTTTGTTCACCATACCTCTCAGTAGCTTGTGCTGCGGGTGGGTCTCGAGGCCCGGGTATATCACTTTCATCCCAAGCTTCCTCATTCTCTCCGCATACACCTGGGCCCTGTGGCTGTGCTCCTTGATGCGGAGGCCTAGGTGAGGGATCCGCTCGGAGAGCTCGAAGGCCACCTTGGCGTTCATGGTGGGACCCAGCAGCATCAGAGACCCGCCACGCAGATCCATCATCCCTTTCACCAGCTTCTCGCTCCCACACACGGCACCTGTTTAGTAGTTCCACGACAAAGACACGTGTACGGTTACATAGCTCCAACACGTGAAAGAGAAAAGCGACAAATCAAATCACGTTACCTGCGATGATGTCGGCCCCACCACTAATGAACTTGGAAATACTGTGAATCACCACATCGGCTCCAAGCTTGGCCGGAGACAGCACCATGGGGGCAAAGGTGTTGTCAACCACCACCGTCACGCCCTTCTCGTGTGCCATACGGCTCAGCTCAGGTATGTCGGCCACAGTCAGCGTCGGATTGGCTATGGACTCAAAGTAGAGAACCTGTGTCCTACCCTCAACGATCGCGTCAGCCACCGCGCCATGGTCCGTTATGTCGACGAAGGACGTGGTTATGTTGCAGGTCCTTGGCAAGAAATGAGTGAGTAAAGCGTGTGTTCCTCCGTAGAGCGTGCTCGACGCCACCACGTGCCCCCCGCTGCTACACAGCTGCAGCATCACCGACGATATCGCCGACATACCTGACGTCCGCATCAAAAGTTGGATGTCAAACCAAAGATTCCGTATCAACTAGGATTCCATGGGATCTGGATATTTTTATTATTTTATATAACATAAATAATTACCGCTTGAGGTACAGTAAGCGGCTTGGGTGCCTTCGAGAGCAGCCATCTGGCGACTGAGGTTGAGCACGGTGGGGTTGAAGTGTCGGCTGTATACGAAGAAGTCGTTGTCTGGTCCCAGCTCTCCGGCGAACATCCGCTTCATGGTATCCGGTTCCATGACCGTGAAGGTGGCTGAGGCCTCGATCGACATGTTCACTCCTCCATGCTCTCCAAACTCATGTCGGATGCTTGCCAACGCTGCCACAGGGTCGGCCTCACACGCCGCCAGTGCTGATTTCTTTGCAACCACGGCGTCTCCGTCGTCGTCATCACGGTCGTTTCGTTTATTTCCAGATAAAACGAGGGGTTGTTGAGTCTCGAGGAAATGGGCCATAGTCAATTAAATTTTGAAAAAGGACTTTTGTTTGGAAACTGTAATCTAGGTGTTAACGAAACGTAAGGAGGAGAGGGGTTGTATATATAGAGAAACGTAAGGTTGGGACTGTATAAGTTGAGTAATCAAGAATTTTTTTTTGATTATTATCGTATCAACCCAATTAAAGACGTTGCTTACACATTTGAAGAGTATAATAGGAGGAGTAAAAACACGATGAATTGAATTGTATTTTATTTTAAAAAGGAAAAGGAGTAAATCACGTGTCCTTTGTGTTTGGATTGAATTGTAACGCTTTTGGTTTTTAGTCATGGTTAGGTAAGCTTAACCAGAGTCTTCTGCCAAAGCATGAAAGCAATAATACATCTTTTACCCTTTTGTGCTCTACGATTACCATCCCACGTTTTTAACCAAAAAAAAAGGATTAACATCCCACGTGCTTGGAATGAGCATATGTACTCCATTTTTGCGAGTCATTATTGTGTTTTTATTTGATAAATATTTTAGTGTCACCTCTATCTGATTACGTTTGCTATCCTTATCTTCCTTTTGATAAAGCAAGTGACACGGCATCTTAATCTATTGAAAATAAACAAGACTATAAATTAGTAGTCACCAACCTTATGATGAACTTACTTCCACAATTTTCCAATTATTATCACTTGGTAATTGTGGCTCTGGATGGTAGTCATTTGGAAGGTAAAGGAAGAGAAAGGCATTGAGAGGCAAACATATAAAATGGAGATTTTTTTTCCTTTGAAGCCTACATATTCTTTTTCTTATCAAACAATTTCTTCTTTAAAATAAGAATAGAAAATATTTCATTCATAGGAATTTCTTTTCCATTCCTTCCCACTCTACAAAATTCAAGTATCAATGCTTAAAAAAAAAGAAATGTCAAAGGGTTTTTTGGTAAAAGAGAAGTGGGTAATAACAAGACAAAAATGAATCAGTACAAGAATATAAATACGAAAGTGTGTCTACATGCAGATTACGGGAAGCGGAGAAGTAAAACATGGCGTTTGAGTGACTGTGGAACATTCAAACTCGTGGTTATTAGATAATCATTACATTTCATATTTGTTTCTACTAACTAGTTCATTTCTTAACCAACTCGAGTTGGTAAAGGATTGTCTATGTGTGCGTCCGCCCTGGTCCAATTCCAGTTGGCCACGAGATTTTCACATAGCCTTTCCTGATTAACAAA
>VBRH01000720.1:14179-28640 GCA_014578085.1 Cardamine resedifolia | reverse complement strand
ATTGTTCTAATTAATTTTTTTTAAATAATATAATACTAAAAGAAGTCAATATCAAGCATCTCAATATCAAGGAGATCAATCGCAAAAAGACCAATTTCAAGGAGAACAAGTTGGAGAAGAAAATCAAGGTGAAGACGAAAGAGCACCAAATGATGCAGAATATTATACTCCGTTTTATGATTATATTAGCGGAACCGGAACTAATTTTCTCGCTAATTAGATTATTATTTAAGTATTTACTATGTTTTTAAATCTATTTTGTTGTTTTTAATTTTTATGTTTGTTTGATTTTAATTTTGTAATGTTATGTTTGTTTGATTTTAATTTTGTAATGTTATGTTTGTAATGTTTTAATTAAAGTTTATTGTGTGATATAAATCAGTTTAAATAATAATTTTAATATATTTTGTATATTAATATTCATTTTATAGTATTAAAGTAAAAAAAAAAAAAATTGCCGTCGCTACAGTGTAGCATCAAGCAAATAATGAAACAACACTATAATAGCGTAAAATATGCCGTCCGATTGGAGATATTAAAAGGAGATTTTTGACACTATAATAGTGTTATCACGTCAGGGAGGTTGCCTAAATACATACAGTATCCATCCCCAACCCAACAAAGTTAATGATACTTTTTTACCAAATGAAAAATTAAAGGGCTCTAAAATAGTAAACACCCAGATGGTATTTAACCCCTCATCTTTGAAAATTTGGATGAAAAATTTTAAGTTTTCTTCTAAGAATCTCACGGGTCCTTCCTTGACGATAATCATGGCCATGATCCACCACCACCAGACGCAGCAGAAGCAGAAGGACCAGTACTTAACATGCCATTCCAAAAGCCACCAGATCGATCAGCTTCTCCTTCTTCTTTCTCATGTTCATGATGACTATGATGATCATTCCCATTGCCATTGGCACCACTATTAGTGCTTGATGATGAAACTGGAAGTTTGAGGCTCTCAAATGGCAGTAAAGGCCTTCCATTGTTAGTGGGAGTAGTGCCACTGGACCCCTCTTCACCACCATACCCACCATCAAGAGAGAACCCCAACGCCGGTCTCATGAATTCTTGAAACTGTGGGTAACTCAGACCGAACCCAGTTGCTGTGTAGACTGATGGATCGTGAACATTCGGAAAAGGCATGAAAGCAGGGCGTCGATTAGAGGAGATGGAGGAATTAGAGATCCCTAAAAGCTCCAAAGCCGACGAGGTTGAGACAAGAGGGTTGTTGTTCTTCATGCTGCTGGGCACTACTTGCAGAAACTCAGGAATGCTGTGATGATGATGATGACCAATCCCAAACCCTTGAGAAAACGCCAAGCTGAGATCTTTAGCCTCGTGGGCGTTCCCAAAACCCTGAGAAAACGCCAAGTCTTGAGCTTTAGCCACCGCCGCCGCCTCGCCAATCTTAGGGTTAAGCTGAGGAAGCGGCGGCGTGGCAAAAAGAGATTTCTTAGAAGAGGAAGACGAGGACGGTGAAGAGGAATTGGAGTTGGAAGAAGATCTCTTGTTCTTCCTGACGCCACCGCCGACGGGGATGTTCCTGAGGGAACCACCTTCGGTCCAATACCTCCTGCAGTCCTTACAGAAGTACCTGGGCTGCGTCAGGCTATAGTTGTTGTAGTAACAGAACTTGGTGTTTAAGGAGTTGCATCTTGGACAGTTCAAAGCCTGGTCTTTCTCCGGTCTTGTCTTCCTCTCCACCGGAGGAGCAGGAGGATGATTCAGGCATGTGTTTGTCACGAGGATCTCGTTCATTGGCTTCACAACAAACTCCTTTTTGAGCAACAAACAAACCATTTCATTCATTATTTAGCTTCTCTATAACTTTTCGAAAGATGGACTTTATTTTTCTTTCTAAAGGATGAAATTGAGAATAATATGTTACCTGAGGCCATTTAGCTGTGTCCATGGCTATGGAAATTAGAAGCCGATCAAAGAAAACCCTGAAGAAGAAGCTAAGGGGAGAGAGAAAAGGAGAAGAAGAAGAAGTGTGTGTGGAAAGGTAAAGCTGGTTTTTGAAAAAGCAAGAAGAAGACGAAAAAAGAGAATTTAAAAGAAATTTAATTAAAATTAAAAATAGTCACTTTAGAAGAATATATAGAGAGAGAGATACACGTAGATAGTGTGGCTTTAGGCTTTGATGGATTCTTCGTATGAGAGAGAAAGGTTTGGTCTGACTCTGACACACTCTCTAACTATGCGCCCGCCGTCCCACGAATCTTTTTATTATATCACCATTTTCTTTTTACTTAAATTATACCCAAAAATTTGTCCCATTATTCATTCATCTGTTCCTTCACTACACATCTCTTATCTATTATCGTTACTTCTCAAGTCTTGCCAAAGAACAAGACCAAAACCGGCTCGGGGAGAGGATGTTTCGAATTATCCTTGTAAAATAGATGCAACAGCACCACCTTAAATATAAAATATGGTTTTTATCACCAAACAACAATAATTAAGTAACTGAAATGGTAAATATGCAACCCTTTAAACCTGAGTTCACATGTTCAAATCTCCCCTATAGCATTTTTGCTGGGTGCTACATGTGTTATCTTTCATATGAGGTATTCATTCATTCGCACCAGATTTTTTTAAGGGAAAACATTTATAGGAACCAATGATCCAAAAGTATTTTGATAGCTATTAGTTAATTATCTTCTATTTGGGTTTCAAAATATTTGTTAAATGAGAATTTTGGATAGTAGTAAGACATATATTTTTTGAAAAGAAGATAATATAGTATAGAAAGAAGTGTATCGGTCACGTCATGACTCGCCAATCCAATGAATGAAATATCGCTTGGTGCTTCCGCCTTTTTAAATCCATCGTTTTGCGGATTTTTTCTTGATAAGAAAATGATTATTACCTGCAAACTTAAAATGTTGGATATTTAAGTGAAGAGGTTAAAACATTAATACATATATATGTATATATATATTTCATTCCAGTCGTTTTCTTTTGAAACACAAAAATGTTCCATGTGAGAGAGGTCGAAACTTGAAGAAAATAGAAGAGGAATATAAAAGAGTGAGTGGAGTGGGGGTTTTGTCTTAACAAGCAAGAGAGAAACGCCTCTACTGACCATTGGGACCCACAAGTCTCTCCTTTTTAATCCTACGGTCCAGATTCGTTCTCTATTTCCTCCTCCAAACGGCGTCGTCTTCGTAACCGGCGTTTTACGATGAGTACGTAGTAGTAAGTAGACCGGCGCGAATTGCAGCCGTCAGTTGTGGGGGAAGGTGCGAATCACGCAGACAGTGGGACCCACCCGCTCCAGTCTCTTCGAAATTGCGACACGTGTCAGGGATTTGGACTCCACAGGGGAGAGCACCCAAAAAAATAAAGTAGATGTGGTGTCTGTGTGAGTCGACCGGAGAAACGAATATTGTGATGTGTGAGTTGGACGGTGGAGATTAGTCATCCGGTGGATCCCACCTGTTTGGCTTATTTTTGGCCTAAGAAACGCAATCCTCTCATCTCAGCCCTCCGATCTCTCTCAGGGCCGACCATCTTCTTCTACTGCGATCCACGTCAGCACCTACTCTCCCTTACTAGTTGTTACTATGATTAGCCATTAGGATTAGTAGGATTCACCTATATTGGAGTATTTAGTATACTCACATTTTTCATTCTCCTAACGTCAAGAATTTTCACAAAATGCTTTTTGAGTGTGCCAATGTATAAATTCCTCACGCAAATTATACACTATAGTTAGCTGTATCCACAATTCTCAGTTACAAAATCATTAATAGATATATATAAACACACCATTTATGACTGTATTCCCTCACATATGCGACTTTTATACGACATGAATTGCATGGAAACGTTATACATATGTGACTTTTTAATATAACGTGACAAATATTCCTTCAATTTCGTCGACTGGTTGAGATTATGAAATTCAACTATAAAATAGACCTGAATATGTATGTATATAAAAAACGTCGGTCCTAGAATTACAAAATCGTTATGAGCTATTTTAATGGTCATCCTGATTAGATTTATACGAGGGACCCTTCGAACCACATTTGATGCAAAAAAAATTATTTGATTGATTGTGTTTGAGAGTACTGATATCATATGCTTTATAACTATAGATATGGAAAAGGATTGAAATGATCCAACGCGCGTTAACCTAACATGCGTGGCACATCTCACATGCATGGTGTAGTGTATATATGACGACCGATAAAATTGTATGTGATATCATACTGCATGGTATGACAAATCTCTATATATTGTATACACTTACTTATTCAATTAATTTTATTTTTTTTGGTAAAAATTTATTCAATTTATTTATACCCTATCTAGTTTGTTAAGTATCTTATGCATAACAATAAGAAAATCTAGTGGAAAATAAAAACAATAAGAAAATCTTAAGAACAATCAGCACGTACAAGTACGTACAATCACAAGTAGGATTTCTTCATTGCTTTTTATGAAAATGAGTTTAATTGGCTTATAAGTAGATGGACATGTCTTTTATATTTTATTTTATGTTTCATCTACTTTCAGGTTTACGAGTTTCATAACAAAATAATATATTCTATTATTTTGAATGCATTTGCGTAAATGATTTTGAATAGCTAAATCAAACACTTTTTTATGGGGATCTAACAGTAATTCTTAAACACATGTTCCTTTAACCAAAATCATTGAACACATGTTAATTTTTACCTAAAAGAAACAACACATGTTGACAAGAAAAGCATAGCTCACACACAAAATATTATTTGTGTTTTAATCGAGCATAATTTCACATGTAAATTGTAACCGAAATTAGGAAATAAAAACGCAGGACCTTTGCGCTCTTTAATTACAACTTCAAACAAATGATCATAAGAAAATACAACTTGATTTTTTTTAGTATAAACATAATATTTAATAAGTATACGTACACGCAAAACTTGAATACTTTTGTTAATACTTTAATCATACAAATAGGCTTTGGATGATTACATGTATTTATGTCAGATGGCGTATGCGAATGATGTGGACATTGCAACTAAATTAAGCGAAGCTAGTGCCAATGGACACTTGCTTTGGTATCTGTAGAATCCATTACTATTAGAAACCTAGTTTTTTGGGACCAAGCCAACCAATATGGTTCTTAGGCAAATGGGCATTTGATGCCTTAATAGTTAATACAGTTGCCGTCCAATGAAAAAAAAAAAACAATTGTGGCATGTTTTCTATTTATTGTTCAAACCCTAACATAAAATTAGATTTTAAATTATATGTAAAAGTAAAGTAAATATTTTCTAAAAATTTCTCAATAAAAAACAAAGTTGGTGGTTCTTAAAACAATTTACCTTAAAAATGGCTACAAATCATTTGCTTTGTCCGTTTGTCCGTATATTTGAACAATTTAGTATCATACGTTATAGCATAATTTATTGATCAAATCCAAGTTATCCAACTAAAGATAAAGTGTAAATAGTCTTATATATGGTCTTAATGTCTTTAACAAAATTGCAGTCTCCACACTAGTTCAAACAAAGTTTGGGAAAATGTATTACGGGTTGGTTACGGCTCATAGATACTACGTGTCAACAAAACTTTATGGAAGAGGAAACTTTTTGTCCAGCTAAAACATTGCGTATTTCGTAGAAATATATGTTTCATTTATTAGATTGTTAGACAATATTTAACCGTCAAATATATTTAAGAAAAAAATATATTTTAAATAGGAATGGATAAAGGCAATCAAGATATATGACCTACATAGAGAGATATTGATATTGAAAACTTATTTATTTGTGTCTTGTTCTTCGATTGTTCTAAATCTTACTCATAAATATAAAGAAGATATTTCATTCCGTTTATTTCGTTGTTTTTCACATGAACCGGCTAAAATTTTCCTAAACATTAATTATGAGCTTCCAACTCAAAACCAATTGAAATAAGTGGTTTGATTCATATATTTTATATATCACTCATTTCGATGTAAGACATTTGTTCTCAATATCATTATGTGGGATGATTTTAAATTGAAAGATTGTAAAATGAATCAAGCTTACAAAGCTTACAACCCCCGGGAATATAGGGCGTGCCATCGTTGATGTTTTTTGGACCACATATCCCAATTGGACAAATTGGTTAGTTATAATACAGTTCGTCCTACCGGATAAAATTCGTACTGTAGGGTCCGTGCAAATATGGAAGAAGAAAAAGAGAGCTAGTCGTAGGGTTTGAATGTAGACTCCAACCTTAGCAATGAAAAAGTTATATATTATCATGTAACTTTTGTTTTCACACTTAATTGTCTGGTTTCCTATCTAGATCGAGGTGTAAAAATTTCAAGATGTGGATCTTTTTTTTTTTTAAAGGAATTTGGATTTGGATCTAGATAAAGAAGCATGCATGCTTTGAAATGTTTTTCATCATTAAGTTTTTACGACAACTGCAGAACCAATCAAGTGTTTTGTTATATTTATTTCCGGTTATGCATCCAACAGGGCAACATTCATGTTTTACATTAAATTCTCACGAAAACGTTAGCTTATATGATACAACATAACATTTTGCACGAATGAGCTTCATGTCTACCTGGAGGCCCATTCAAGAGTTTACACGAATGACATTTTGGAATTTATAAAGCCTAATATATATATATTTTTTTCGCTAATCTATTCATAATTTGATTCGAGTTTAACGCAAAATGAAAATTGTTGTTATAATAATTGAGAAAAGAAGAAAGAAGAAGAGAGAGAGGTGATTTGATGATAATGTGGAGAGTAACCCCATGGCCACGATAATTAAAACGCACGAGTCTATTTAGTTTTAATTCCTTTTTCTAATAACGATTTTGTTGTTATCTTAAATTTTTTAGTTTATTTTTATTTAAAACAATTCTCTTAAATAGCACAAAATAAAGGTTTTGTATCAAAAATATCACATTTTTAATTTAGACCAAAAGTAATACTTTTATTAAAGAACAATTCTCTTATATATCACAAATTTCCAAACCTCACATTTTTAGGGTTTAAGGTTTAGAAAACCCTAAACCCTAAACCTTACCTCATACTCCTAAAAACTATACCCTAAATCCTAAAATACTTAACCCAAACTAACGAATTAAATTATTGTCCTTTTTTTTGTCAAACAAGTTCTTCATTTACAAGCTAGATGTTACATGATAGATAAGCTTATTCGGACAAACCCACTATACCCTAAATCATAAAATACTTAACCCAAACTAACGAATTAAATTATTGTCCTTTTTTTTTTGTCAAACAAGTTCTTTATTTATAAGCTAGATGTTACATGATAGATATGCTTATTCGGACAAACCCGGAAAGCAAGCATAGCAGCTAAAACATTAGAACAAACATAAATTAAAGATAAAGACACAAACTTCATAAAGGTTGATAGATCGTCACGAGTGGTGTCGAGACTATCTAACACGAACAAACCCGTGAAATAACCAATATTCGAACCAAAATCATCAACTGACCTTAGAATAGTCAACATATCTAGTGAATTTGACACAAATTCCATAACCCCGGTTCTCACCGTAAGGAAAAGTACGATATTGTTGTGTGTGATGTTCAAAGATAGAGTTGATGATCATAGGAGAGAAGTCAATTTTGATTTAAATAAAGAGCCATGCGAATCAGGTGATGAATATGATGATGCTAAGGTGCCACACAATTCAGGAGATAGCGATGATGCTACTAAGAGGCGACATGATTCAACAGATGTAGAAGATGATGGTAAGGAGGCACACGATTCAACAGTATTAGTGGATAAATCGAAATATAAATCATTTAAATCTGCTGATGGTGTCATATATACTGTGCTAGATTCGATGGTAGTTAAAGGGCATTATTTCCCAAGTAAGGAAGCTTTACAGGCAACTATAGAAATATATGCGATGAAGTATAATTGCGACTATAGGGTTACAAATTCTGACACGATTTTTTGGTGTATATGCTGCATAGATAGTGTTTGCAAGTGGAGTCTTCGTGCTAAGTGTTTAAAGGGGTCTACTTTTTTCATAGTCAAGAAGTATGTGAGTAACCATACATGTGCTCCTTCAAAGAAAAGCAAATTTTGTAGGATACCTTCAACAAGAACAATTGGACATCTCATTATGCATAATTATGAGGGTATGAAGGAAAGGCCTAAACCGAATGATATCATTAATATTATTCGTTATGAGTATGGATGTGAGCTAACTTATTCCCAAGCTTGGGCATCTCGTGAGTATGCAGTTAACGAAGTTAGAGGAATTCCGAAGAAAAATTATGGTAAGATACCAAAATACTTGTTCATGCTACAAGAAGCAAATTCTGGTACGTATACGAATTATGAAACTAATTGCAATGGTAGATTCAAATATCTATTTATTTATTTTGGTCAATCAATAAGAGGGTTCCAGAAGACAATTCGGAAAGTGATTGTAGTTGACGGAACATTTTTGAAGAGCAAATACAAAGGAGTTCTACTAGTTGCTACAACCGTAGATGGTAACTCTAATTTATATCCAATTGCATTTGGAGTTGCTGATTCTGAGAATGATAGTTCGTGGGAGTAGTTTTTAAGGCAACTTCATATTGTTGTACCTGATGATGAAGGTTTAGCATTTGTGTCTGATAAACATTTGTCTATTGAAAAATTAATTCGGAAAATCTACCTACTGGCTAGACATGGTATTTACATCCACCACTTGATTGGTAATGTCATAACATACGACAAAGGAAAGAGTGTGGCTGGTTTGGTTGTTAAAGCTTCAAAAGCGTATAGAGTTGCTAAATTTGAGGATTTATTCACGAAAATTTGTAACATCAGTCCTGCGATTGGAGTTTATCTAGAGGAAGTTGATGTGACATCGTGGGCTCCATGTCATTTCCTTGGATACATATATGACATTAACACCAACAATCCTGCAGAATTGATCAATTCATCTTTGAAATCACCAAGAGATTTTCCAATAATTCATTTGTTAGACATCATCAGA
The DNA here is from genome assembly GCA_014578085.1 of Cardamine resedifolia. Lineage (NCBI taxonomy): Eukaryota > Viridiplantae > Streptophyta > Magnoliopsida > Brassicales > Brassicaceae > Cardamine > Cardamine resedifolia. The sequence goes on along the minus strand of VBRH01000720.1, from coordinate 19,660 downwards.
GAAATGTTAACAAGATGGTTTTATGAGCATAGAGAATTACGTGCAAAGCAGAAATATCCTTTAACTACTAAGGTGGAGAACAAGATTTCTAGAAGAATAGAGAAAGGTCAATTTTTTAAAGTCTATCCGATAAGCGAATACAAATTACATGTTAAAGTTGATAGATTAGACTACGTTGTTGACTTAGAAAGAAGAAATTGTTCATGTGCGAAGTTCCATATGGAAAAAATTCCTTGCAGACATGCCATCAAAGCAGCTTTTCATATAGAGAATGATCTATATCCATATGCTGATGATCTGTATACCGCTACCACATGGAGATCACTATACGAGGAAACAATTAATCTAATAGGTGTTCGTGAAGAAGAAAGGCGCGTTCCCCAACATGTTAAAGATGCAAAAGTTGTGCCACCAGAAACAAGAAGACGCCCTGGTAGGCAAAAAAATCGGAGACATGAAACCGTTGAAGACAAGATAAGATCGTCACATGGAACACAAGGATCAAAGAGGCACAAATGCAACCATTGTAGTAAAGAAGGACACAACAGAAACACGTGTAAAATACCGATATAATAATGGTTTGTTTTAATTAAATATATTTATTTTACCAATTACGCAAAAGCTTGGGGTTTCTGTCTGGTTTTGACACTTAGATTGTTTTTTCATCTTATTTGCTGTAGTACCGTTTGGCGCGACACGTGTAGCGGCCAAGACCGCTATGAATGTTTAATGCAAGTTCTGTCGGTGTAGCCTGTAGCGGTCATGACTGCTAGTATCTGGTGGTGCCCTTCCTGGTGGTTCAATGGTAGCGGCCAAATGACCGCTACAACTTGCACCAGAAGCTTGTTTTCCATGTTGGCCCGTGTCGATCTTGGCGGTCCAACGATAGCGGTTTTGACCGCTAGAGACTGTTTTTTTTCCTTTCTTTGTGCAAACATGATTTAACGTGGGGATAAATGTTGATTAATTTATAAAAATGCCTCTTGTTCGGGGATCGCTTAAGAGGTCTGAGTTGGCATCTCCTCTTGGATATGGAGCTTTTTCTTAGAAGGTGTGGTTTCTGTTTGAGCGCGCTTTCCCGCTCGCTTTGAAGGTTTTTCCGTAACCTTTTCTTTTCTTTTATCCTTTGAGGTTGTGGCCTTTGATGCGGTTGCCTTGAAAACGGTGGCTTAGGTTCGAAGATTTGGTGCCATGGTATCTACACAAAGTTAAAAAAAGTGAGAACAAGTAGTGATAACAAGCAAACAACAATTTAATCAAAGCAAACACCAAACATTCTAAATTATCACCCGAAACACACTCATAACAATGAAATTATACAAATCACTATGACGCGCTTGGAGATTGAAACTTCTTCATTCGATCAATTAACACAAAATTGTTTGCTGCTTCCCAAAGATCAACTGCAATCCTATGATGCGCCTCTCTAATGTTTTCATCGTTTATCAATTCCATAGGTAGGTCACGCAAATGACACTCTATATATTTAAGCGCATAAACTCCACAATCAGAACTTGATTTATTTAATCCATTTGGCAGGGAGACTTCTATGCTCTCGTATGGTGTCACCATTGCAACTTTTCCATAAACCTTTCCTTGAGTTTCTTTCAAAATTCGAGGAATGGTGATTGCGAATGGCTCCACGTTCCTTCTGTTCTGGTGTCTATCACAATCAAATACTTCAACTGTTTTTAACTTGAAGTTAACGCAAACCAAAATCCAATGATTACCGTTGACGAAGATCGGATCATAAATTCTGTCAAAATCTAAACCTCATTTTTTTCCTGTCTTTCCATGAGACGGCAATTCGCGGCGTAAGCGACAAGATGAGTATCCCTCTGGTGTCTTTTTTTTGTTTGCAGAAACTTCTTGTGTTCGTTTTGTAATTGCGTGCTAAACAAGCAATTCATGAAACCAACACGTGCTTCCTTGAATCGGCCTATTGATGTATACACCCGAAATATATACATCATAGCATCTATTTCCTGAAAATATTTAAATCATTAAAAAACACAATTTAGCTCAACATTAACAAGTTCAATATAGCATAAAGTTAGTAATATGGTTAATACTTGATTGGTTGCGAAGCCACACGTTGCGTCCCATGACTCGCTGAAACAAACTATGATCAAGTACTATTATGCATCCAAAGTAATATTTCTACAAATTGGACATAAATTTCATTTAATATAAGTATTCTTTTGATAAGCCTTACATCAAAATAATACTTGCAGGAAACAATTGAAATGACTTACTCATTTTTCATGGACCATGCTCAAAAGTGTTCCATCTTTCATTTGAAACGTAAACCAATACAACATCGTTATATTTTTTGGGGCACTAACTCTATTGAAATCAATTTTCACATAATCTTTATCAGTAGTTCTTTTTTCTTGTTTGATTGGACGCATGTCGACTTCTTTGCGAAATAAATTCTATGTACGATCAACCTCAGATACATATGATTTTTGAGATAAATGGCCTACTTTTTCATGAAGAAAGTCTTGCGTACCCATGTTTAGGTCGATCTCATCAGTTTGAGAGAAAATTCCATCAAACATAAAATTTTTGTCCTGTTAATAAAAACAAAAAAAAATCAAAAACAATATGTGAGCAACAAAATTTAATGATAAGTTTACATCAACAAAAACAATAGCGTTTAGAACATTTACATAAAACTTACAATTCAAAGTTTACAAATCAAGTTATACATATCCGATTTGGTCAAAGTTATTACATGCAAAGTTAGAGAAATAAAATACAACAATTAATTTTTTTTTTTTTACGTACCACAGATTTACTCTCCACTTTTGGTGGATTGGAAGTAACTCCAGATGTAGATATCGATTCTTTAAGTCCTGATACATCTCCATCTAATTTATCCAACAGCGTGACAATCTCCCCTGTAAATTTCTCCAATCGCGTGTCAATGGTGTCCGCAAAACTCTTGAAAGAAGAATCTAACAATCTAATAAAGAATGACTTGATTTCTTCATTCAAACTCTCCTGTAATGTATAACTATGTGATGTTGATGCACGCTCATACAACAACCTTCTTCTCCGTATCTCTACACCAATATCAACTTGCTTCTTCTTTCTTTTTTGCAAAGTAAAATTTTCCACATTAGTAGGCTTTTCCAAACCAGACATTTGGCTATCTTCAACTCTAACATGTGAGACATCATTCTCATCATGAGGAATATTTCCGTCACCTCTAATAATATCTTCCGCTTGAGCATCTAGAATATTGTCATTCTCCACATCATCATCTTCAAGACTTGCACAAATATAATTTTTAAAACTATAACCAGATATGATCAAAGCATTCAGATTATCCACTCGCGAATCTTTTATTTCATCATGCCTCATAAACTCAGCCCCGTCAAATAGGTCAAAATTTCCTGTAAAGGAAATATAAGGATAAACGACATCCTACATAAGAAAAAGAAGATCAAAATAGTGTTAGAGATCAACAAAAACATTAAAAAAAATTACCACCTACATTGAGAAATCAAAACCAAACATCAAAGCACCTAACACATATAACTCTTCCAAAAAATCAAAAGAGAATGATTGTTCAACTAATATTTTATATAAATGTGTCTTCAATCCCTGAAATTTGATCAAAAGACAATATGTCAGAGCCTCTCCAATTAGAACATCGAGCTTCAATTATTTCACTGTCGATATTCGCTCCACACAATTTTTCAATAAGAGGAATTGCTTCCATAGCCCAAACTAGAAGTGCGTAAGTAAAACCATCAAGACAATAGGATGAGTTCTTCAAACAATCTCTTTTTTTGACAATAGACTCCACTAAATGATCAAATGCTACAAGACCCCAATGATAAGTCTTAATAACTTTTACATTCATCACCAACTCTACGTATGTTAGTGGGATTTTCTTCGTTTCATCAATAGCCATTACCAACCCAGCTATCACACAGAGATACACTAATCTAACTTTGTCATCATCATTTTTCATCCCGGAGCTTCAACTAAGTACACATCCAGCATCTTCTTCATGTAAATTTGTTCTTTTCTCCTCAGCAACTTAGCCCAAAAGCCACCATCATCTGTATATTTCTCTAAATCAGAACTATGATCATCGATGACCTTCATCCCAGTAACTGCATGAAACTCTTGCAAAGAAAATATGAGTGGTTTCCTTCCAAATACAAACTAGAGCTCATGTTTTTTCTTTGTTACCAACTGCCTAGACAACATGGTGTGTACAGTACGACCAGAAAAATGTAGACCGTTTTCATGTATTGCAAATACATGTGCAAAGACAGACTCACTAATCACTTGAGCGTACTCAATTGGCAAACTCTCTTTAATTTTTGCTAAGATAGGTATTCGGTAGTTATTGTTAATCTGGATAATTTCTGGTTCGTGTCCTTGTCTTAAAAGATGTTTTGGATACTTCATTTCAATGCCTGCAGAAAAACAAGGAACAACAACTTAATTATCAGCTAGCAGCATGTATAAAACGACTTCAAAAATTTATAGAATTTCATTCAAATTCAACAAATCTCAACATAACCTATAATGAAATCATCAAATCCCTAATGTGTTGCATAATCTAAGGATAATCAATTATAATTGACTATTTTCCCCAATTTTTTTACAAATTCGTCACTGAAATTTCATAAACCCTAATTTACACCAAAAATTCAAATTTGATCATAAATCAAGCGAATTTGTGCCCTAAACATGTAACCCAACCTATATGCAACACAATCCAATTCTAATTACTCATAAATTTGACGTTTTAATCATGAAAATCCCAAATTGGAAAAGTGAAGTAAAGCTTGAGAATTTGATGTCATACCTTGTAGATTGAGTGGAGTAGATGAAGAAAAGAAATAACTATTGTGAAATCTTGACGAAAATCAAGCAAAAAGTTGAAGAAAATCAAGCAAATGAGAAAAAGAGAAAAATGAGGCGTGAAGAACAATGGAGAAGAATGAGTTTTTTTTTTCGCGTGGAGAAAAAAAGAAAAGAGAAAATCAGACCTAAACTGGTTTTAAACCGGACCACTAAACTTACTTGGCTGGCGGTGCATGTGTAGTGGTCTTGGCCGCCATGATTTGCACGTGCGCATCGTGGAGGGCTCGTCGTAGCGGTCAAAGCCGCTAGTATCTAAAGAAAGAAGCTGCAGTGGTCACCTTATAGCGTTCAAAGTACCGTTGGGAACTGCACCAGAACGCAGTTTCGAGGCATGTGGAATACATATTATGGCGGCCATCTCGTAGTGGCCATGACCGCTATGTTTTGCATGTGTTTGTTGCGGCGGGAGCATCGTAGCGGTTTGGACCGCTGTGATTAACACGTAGATGATTTTTTTTTATTTACAATTTTGATATTTCTTTTTTATTTTTTATCTCATTATTATTATTGTGATATTTATCTACAATTTGATATAATAATTATATATATATATATATATATTACTTATTAAAAAAAGAATAATTCAAA